>JACXGK010000291.1:39787-127803 GCA_016801125.1 Novumbra hubbsi
GGGGGGGGGGGGGGGGGGGGGGGGGGGGGGTTGGCCTCTTTAAAACTTCATTTTCTGAGATGCAATTGCTTTTTCCTACTGTGGCTGTAGTTCAAATTACAAACACTGGAGGAAGATGTCCTCCTGACCTGACAAATCAGTGGTCTAGGAAGGGATGAGCTGGCCTATCAGCATACTGCTCCCATTGGAATTTGTAATGACCAATATACACCCTTACCATTCTGTTGTTGGCAAATGCCCACACAATTTTAAATGGAAAGATTGAATAGAAAACTATTTACACATCAACACCAAGCCATTCTACTTTTTCCCCCCACTGCTCATCCAATCAACAAGTCACAGGGGCCTACGTTTGTGGGAGCAAGCTCAATCACCTGACAACCTTAGTAAGTTTGTAGACAACCTAGCAGTCTGAGGGAGTGATAATGGTCAATTTGCATCATCCATAGAGCATCTCAGCCACTCATTAAGGCTTAGACCTAGACTGTGGTGGTCAGCTTGGTGCTATAATTGTGCCTTACACTCCAGCAGCCTTTCACTAAAAGTAATTTGGTTTCATATTTAATAAATATTGGAAACGATGGGGAGCTACTTAAACATTTCTGTTAATTTTTCTCTATTAATTAATTTGGCCTTTGTATATCTAACATCGCTTTTGGAAATAGCCAATCACTCCGGGCAATTTACATGTTTGTGTATACATACAGAATATATTTGCAAACTGATATCCTGCCAGACGTCTAACCACAAGCATTTTATATGCTTATAAAGACATTGTATGACTGATACCAACTGTCATTTCAAACATACCAGGATCGTATAACCTTAGTTCAGGAAAATGTGTATGAAAGCGTGTCCAATGGGAAATAAGATAGTGCCGCTATTATACCAAACAAAATTATTTTCACCCCAGGGCAAACACAATATTACACCAATATGACCCCATCTAACCCCCAGTATTAGGTAGGACCCAAACTGATCCTATCAGTAAACATAGAAAGGACCAGTTAGACCCACGTTTATGCCTCCAGAGCTTCTGTTGGCCAACTGTCATTTGATGATGTTCATAAATTGTGGATATAAAATTAGATATCTTGTTGATATTTTGCAGTTCATAGAAATGGAGCAAATAGATTTTGTACCACTATTTCATCAAAATAAATTGGCTCATGTCGATTACTTTATAAACATGTACAGATCTTCCGTGCAAAGGGTTTGGCATTTCCTCTACAACCAATGCACTTCAGAGTGTATTCAATTCCAAAGACTCATGAATAAATCAAAGTTAAAATTACCTCACATAACCTGGTAGAAGACAAACAATAATTAATTTGCCATGTCCCCAATATCAAAGAGAGATTGAGAGGAATAAGTCATTTCCACTGTGATGGAGGAACCACAGCATGAGCAGCATGGAGTACAGGCTACCTAAATGAACACAACAACATTCACTACCACAATATCTGTCCCCTCAGTCCACACTTGACAGCAGGTAAGTACCTTGGGCATGTTCCTCCTCCCATCAGAATCACCAAAAACTAATTCAATCAGCAGCTGACGTCTGCCAAAAATACATCAGCTGCTGACAGGCAATTTGACAGATCAGCAATGAGTTTAGTCATCACAGCACAGCCTAGCCTCTATTTTCTGGGACATGATGCATGTGCTAATGTGTTCCCTGGTTTTTCTCTGTAAAAATGAAAGCATAAGCAGTTACAACTCCACCATGCCTCGATTCCAGTCCAGTGTATCCAGTGTGTCATTATTTATAACCTTGTCGGTGACTAGGTTTCCTATTAATTGTGCTACATTTCCTATTCAAACTCAATTCATGTATGTTTTCATGGAAAACAAGCACGTCAGTACACATCCATTAGAGTACATGATGTGCTGTTTAAAGAAATTGCAAATATAACTCTTTGCTTCCCCGCCCCTGTCCCCCTCTAATCCTCTTCACCCACCACTCCCGAGACACTGTGTATGTGCCAGGAGGCAAGTATGTTGTTGCTGTTAAACAGGATTCACAAGCAAGTGTCAGGTAAACAAAGTGAAATCACAATGAATTCCGGCTGTGCAGAAAGCATGTGACGGATACTGCTCAAGTGAAGCCATGACCACGGACGGTCCTGAGCCTCAAAGACGAAGAAATATGTTAACGCTGAAAAAAGAATGGATGCGTTAAGCATTTTTTAATTAACTACACACGTTAACACTTCCAAATCTGGCGACAGGCCAGCTATTGTAGCTTTGCCCTTTCATTTAGCAGAAGGGTTGAGACCAGGACTAATGTTACAGATGGCACCCTTTCCTATCTGATACACCCGTCTCCACCAGGCCAGCTTGGGTAAAAACGAACCTCGGAGAGCTCTGGATGGAGGTTGGGTTCTATTATTTGATTCCCCGGGTCCTCCTCACCAAATGCATGCTCAGTTACCACTCAATTCAGCGTAAACAATCTGCAGCTGGGATCCTGTGATAATAGGGTCTATTCACGCCCAGCAGGCCTCCGTACATGCAGGGCAAAGCTGACATATATATATAGATTCCTCTCTATGCGTTTGGCAGTTAATTTGCAAAGCAACTCCAGAGCACAGCGTGTCCACACAGTCAGCTCACAAGCTGTGTTCTGATCTGCAGGAGGAATCGATTGGTAATTCAGTTTCAAACTAAAATCATTACTCCCACAGCACAGACCGTTCCCTCCCATACGAACTGACTGTCTGCTTGTCCGGGACTGAACAAAAAGTAGCGTAGAAGTGCAGTTCTCTCCTTTTGTCGGCCTCCCATCTTTTCTCCTATTCTCTCTATGGCTTTGTCCCTCCCTCCCTCACCCACCCTCACCCCTCTCTAGATTAAAAGAAGTAGTAGAACAAATCTGAGGGAAAGGCTTCATGGTATCAGAAGTTCAGATCTAGCCGATGACAGTTTAATTTGGTCTGTGTCCTGTCTCTCGTCTTTCCTTTCTCCTCTCCTCAGCACCAACCAGGCCCTGCATTGGTCTGATCTTACATTATGGAGACAACCGGCCTTGGAATAATACAATACAAATGAAACCATGTGTCTGAGCACCAAGTGACACTGGATTCACACCACAAACTGTCAATTTAATCCTCACATCCTCGTCATTTATGACACACTAATTCTTCTTCATTATACAACCCTCAGTTTGCCACCCCAGTGTGTTTTAAGGTCCTTGTTATCCTTCATCATCCATCCGTCTATGATCATACTCTTGTGAAAGGTGTTGAAGTGATTCTACATGTGGCTTTTGTATTTTTGTAACAGTTTGCTGTTGTCTCAACATTAAAAGCCAAGTGGTGTAGGCACAAAGTTTACTTAAAATGTGTTGCATATGAATAAGGGCCATATATGAAAACAAAGCATGTCCTGTACACACAATTCTACCTTCTGTGCAAATCTAAGAAAGGTGTGTCCATTTACAATAATAGGGCTTTTTTCAAACATGGTATCGTGGATTTATGTTGTGACGCAATGGCATGAGGGGTAATATATTGGATATCCGACTCCAAGTCAATACATTTAATTCCGTTCGCCAGACCATTTGTTTGGTATTCTGATGGAACAAAACACATGTCCACTGGATTACATAGGCCTACGACAATATTTAACGCATTTCTTTATTATTATTCATTCACATTTATTAAACAGCACAATATCCAGGTCTGCGCCAGCAGTACCGCCCCCAGGTCCATGCTAGCAGTACCACCCCCCCAGGTCCATGCTAGCAGTACCACCCCCCCAGGTCCGTGCTAGCAGTACCACCCCCCAGGTCCGTGCTAGCAGTACCACCCCCCAGGTCCATGCTAGCAGTACTGCCCCCCAGGTCCATGCTAGCAGTACCACCCCCCAGGTCCATGCTAGCAGTACCGCCCCCCCAGGTCCATGCTAGCAGTACCGCCCCCCAGGTCCATGCTAGCAGTTTCCCCACCCTGCACAGGACCTTCCAAAAGGAGTTGACCCAATGCGCTCAAGTACTTTTGCCTAGGTAGTATGCATTTGAGTGCATATGGAACGCAGATCTCAAGAGATGGCGCTGGCTTTTTAATGTGCAGGTTACTCATGTCTATCTTACAAACACCTGTGATAATGTTTTGCAGCGCCAGTAAAGCCGGCTATCACAAGGCTGAAAATCTGAATTAATTGATCAGCGACATTAATTCTTTGGTACATTGTTAATAAGCATGAACACAGTCGTGAGCGGAGCAAACCATAGACTTTGGAAGACGACTGTAGCGGAAAAAATAAACAATGCTCGTTGTTGTGAAGAAAAAAAACATTGTCAACTGACGAACAGATAAGGAACACTTTCCAGGATGTTGACATAGATATGTCAAAGAGTTCCATAATAAAGATGCCTACATCCGCATAAACTCAAGAGGGTTTACCGCAACATGCAAACCACTAGTAAGCCTGAAAAACTAAAACAGACAGGTCAGCTAAAAACAAGTACATATGTTGCCTAGTCTTGCGTTCTGGTTCTTCTCATGCTGCTCGATCAAGCGTCAAAGCTGCCCCAAGGAGTCACTAGAGAGCAACTAGGGAAGGCCCCCAAACCCGGATGTTGTTAGGTTCATCCGCAAGGAGAATTTGAACACTGGTCTCGCAATGACATAAATTTGCTTTTTGTTCTTTTTCCCATCCAAGTGATCCCACACAGTTTCAGTTATTTTGAGGTTGCCGCTCTGATGTGGCATATCTAACACTATGAGTGTTCCATCTGCAAACTTCCGCTTCGAGTAGGCCGTAATAGTCTTTGCAGAGTGTTTGGGTTTATTATCATGTAGAAAGATAAAGTCAAAGCTCTCACAGTCTATGTGTGTAATTTAGAGAAAGATTTTTCTGCCAGGTGCGAGCAAGCACTTCTCAGGATTTCCTTCTGTCCCTCAAGAAAGGAACCTCTAACTACGGTTCATCAGATGACAATCTTCTCTCTTCCACTTGCCATGTTTATTCAAATGACTTTGAGATTTCTTCAAGCAAGATATAAATTACCTTCTGGACATTTATGTTACTTTTCATTGTATTTATATTAATGCAAAGTATAATATATCGCATTTTTCCAAGCAAATACACAATTACCCGCCCAGATGGAAAGCTTTAAACACTTCTTCAGGTGTCTTTTGCACAGTACTGTACAGCGGTGGCAAAAAGTTTTGAGAATGACACAAATATTACATTTTCTTTTTATAATGGCAATTTGCATTTACTTCAGAATGTCATGAAGAGTGATCAGATGAATTTAAATGAATTGCAAAGGCCCTCTTTGCCATGAATATGCACTAAATCCCCAAAACAAATATTTCAGCCCTGCTACAAAAGGACCAGCTAACTTCATGTCAGTAACACTGGTTAACACATACTCTGGTTAACAGAAATTGTTGACAAGGAACTTGCTGGAGGTTTAAAAAGGAGGATGGGACTTCATTGTTCTTCCTCTGTTAACCATGGTTACCTACAAGGAAATATGTGCAGTCATCATTGCCTTGCACAAAAAGCGCTTCACAGGCAAGGGTACTGCTGCTAGTAAGATTGCACCTAAATCTACCATTTACAGATCATCAAGAACCTTAAGGAGAGAGGTTCAAATGCGCTGAAGAGGGCTTCAGGGCACCCAAGGAAGTCCAGCAAGTGCCATGACCATCTCTTAAATTTGATTCAGCTGCGGGATCTGGGCACCACCAGTGCAGAGCTTTCTCAGGAATGGCAGCAGGCAGGTGTGAGTGCATCTGCACGCACAGTGAGGCGAAGACTATTGGAGGATAGCCTGGTGTCTCCAGGAAAAACATCAGGGACAGACTGATATTCTGCAAAAAGCACAGGGGTTGGAATGCTGAGGACTGGGGTAAAGTCATTTTCTTTGATGAATCCCCTTTGCGATTGTTTGGGGCATCCGGAAAAACTTCTTGTATACCATAGTAGCATCTGACAAAAAGATCTAAAAAAACTGCAGCAGAAAACTGTGTATATATTTTTATTTTTTGGTTCCTGCTTGTTATGGTGCTGAGGATAGAAATACTGCATGTAAAAGTCTGAGGTTAGTGGCGCAGACATTATTTTCTGTGGCTTACGTGAGTTGTGGTTTGGTTCAATATGACTGACAATACTGAAGTGGCTACATTATATTGTGATTGTTCCTGTGTCACATAACTACATCCATTACAATGACAACAATTCACCAAGTATGTTAGAAATGTGGCTTTGTGATGGATGCACACCGAAGCCCCAGTTTATGCCAAAACAATAGAGACCAAATATGCACATGCTCTTGTTTACACCTGCATAATAATGACCAAAGCAGGCGTGTCCTTAGCATGGGATCAATACAACTACTATGTAGATTAACCACCCTCTTCTCTTGTATCATTACCACGGAGTCTGGTCCACATTCTCCACAAATCCTGAAAAGAAAGCTGTAGCTAGTTGAGGGGTTTCATCTTTGATGTAACAGAGTGCAAAGCCATTGGCCCTCTGCCACAGAGGGGCTTAGGGCTGATGAGAGAAGTTTAGGGCCTCAGAAACATGGTGCATCTTTCCCACAATCTCCGCTGTTAGCCACTGTGACACAGACACACACACGTCTTTAAAAGAAAATACATAAGAATGTGCAAGGTTGGCTTGCTGGTGGTATTGCCTGGCATTCAACTGTAAGCCTTGAGGGTCTCTGTGCTGTTTACTTTGGGACAGCTTTGAAGTATCTCCATATCCAAAACGCTATCAGAAGTGCAGATTCCCCACTCTCTGTCTCCAGGCCAGTATGGAGTTGAGTGACCGCAGTTATGGTAAAGGTAATTACCTGAGATGCATTGTGTAACACTAGATCTACCGCAGGTCAACATCCACTGGTGCATGTCTTTGTTAAAATGAAATTATACATTTTTGAAAGCAATGTTGCCTTCTGTATTTGTCTTTTTGAAAGTATTGAAAGAGACATCGATTTTTTCTTCCACCTATCCCTAAATTAGGGCTTCTTTACATGACTATACATAATCCCGAGACACATAAAAAAATACTTTGAGAGATGTTCGATTATATTGTTGAGTAAACTAGCCTATCTAGCATTTCATTCTCTCTCTCTCATAATGTCAATAGTCACTTAAAGGGACCAAGAAAAGTGTATGGCCGGGCACTGGTAACCAAGCGCTAATGTGTGTTTCACTTTACTAAATGAATGGCTGCAATGGAGGCATAGGCAATAGAGCTTAAAGTTATAACTAATTCACAATTAAATTAGACGTCAGTTTTAGTACTTGTTGTTTGCACCCTATACATTAGCTCCTTATCTGGCTAATGTTAGTTCAGTGATTTATTCCATCTTGCACTGGATTAGTGAACTCTCACTCCACTTTTTAATAGTAGAAATCCATCTAACTTAAAGCTACTAGTAGCACTTTGAATGGCCAACTTTATGTAAACAACAATCTTTGGTTTTACACACAAACAGCGATGGTGAGAAACGTCAGCTACCAAAGTATAAGAAAGCAAGTAATTTTTGTTCCATGTATTCTTCACATGATTAACCTCAGTGATGATACTTGTGCACAATTTACCTGGTGAGTTAATCACCAAAAATGTACCCACCAACACGGTGGGTCAATTTATTTTTTCCATATGAATGTTCATCCCTATTATACAAAGATTTTGAACAGCCTAGAGAAAGTCAAGAAATAAAACAAATTGCTTCAAATTCTGTGAGATATTTATGTTGTTAATAGACACATACAAAAGTTTTATATTAATATCTTTTTTCATCCTAGGATGGAAAAAACGGTTTTCATTAGGCTGAAAATATGCTCTTTAAGGCAGAATATTACCTTTTTCCAACTTCTCAAAATGCACCGAATTGGTGGAACAACCCAATTGATGTTAAATGCACACATTAGAACATGCTTTATCATTGTACACACTGTGAAACGCATGTAATCCTGTAAGTCCTCGAGAGTATTACATGGATTATATATCTAACTCTGAAAATGTAAGCACTGATCATAACTCTTTCTAAAGAACCTTCATACCGCTACATTTTTAAACAAAGTTTTAGACAATGTTTAGAATGCTAGTAATAATATAACAGTATTTTATCATGCAATGTAAATGTAAATAGCTCTGATGCACCAATAAACATTCCTCTAGCAAATTCCCTGGGTGCAATCAGTAGGATCTGTTGTATTACCTGTTAAGCTTTCAGGCTTCTATGCTTCTCCTCGTACTCACAAATCCAAACTCTTTAGGCTAGTAATGGATTAGGGAAATACCTATGTTTTCTCCCATGCGTGTATTGTAAAGATAGAGCTGTAAGCTGACGAGGTAGTACTGCATCTGTCTACCCAGTACTGTGCTGGCTGTATGCATCTTTCCTTTACATTTCTTTTTCCTGATAAGACTACAGTTCGCAGTAACCGACTAGTTGTTCAATCTCTATAAATCTAAGAAACACAAACTGCTGAGCGGTGACTCATATATCAGTCTATTATACACTATAGGACTGACTGTATTAAACAAATGGATCTGCTTGCAGCTGGAGGGGAGAGCCTGTATAGGGGAGCAGAGGTTATTGTCTAATTTAAATCTTGGCTGCCTTCCCAGAGGTGTACCACATTCCAATTTGTGGCTGTGTTGCTTGGCGCTACAAACAGAACAGAGAGGTCCTGCTGCAAATACGGTGTGGGCTAGGCTCCAGAAATGTGTCTGGGAAACTGACGATCAACAGGTCAGTACAGATTAATGCTATGAACGGAACAAATTAGCTAAAAGTATGGATATCTCTAAATGGTTAAGGTTGTTTTCTTTGGGCTTGTCACTATACCCCTGCCTTGGGGGTTGGAAAGTGAGATCACATAATACCACCAGTGTGAACATAACCCTGCAAATAAAAAGTCGATAGGACGTCCCCAGAATATCAGGAGGTTGCATCACTTTGCCCTGGCCAACCTTAGGATGTTCCCCGTTGGCTGGGAATACACTTGCATGTTTGTTTTTAAACTCCAGCAAGACAAAGGTGGGAAGCTAGCCATGTTTCTTGGCAACATTGGACATGAGATATTCACAAAAAGGTTGACAAAACCTCCTTCCTTGAGTCAATTGGTTAAAGAGGCAATGCAATCATCCACTTGAAAATGTTAGATACACTGTGTGGGAATCCCTTCAAACGTTTGACCTGACCTTTTGTTGAACACATAGTATCGTTTACATAGCTGAATTTGTGTTTATGTATAATTGGTTATGACCTGACTGTAGTTCAAAGTTCAGTGGTACTGTGATATTTGTTTTCTGTCATTCAAGCAATGCAGCTGCCCTGTCTTTTTACATTTTATAAGGATGACAAGGTTCTTCCAGTTCTGGTGTTGGGGCCTTGGGGGGGTGCTCAATTAAAATTTTAACAACTCACTATGAAATTAAATCTAGAACACAGCATAATGTGGAGCAAGTGAAGGACTAAAATTAATTCTTTACAATGGAACTGTATATCTAGTTGTTCTAGTTGACACTGAAAATTGGTGTTTGGGGGAAACTACCCCTAACAGACACAAATGTGTCCAACAACACAAAGTAGTCTTTCTAGTCAGCTAGTTAGGTTCAGTAGTTTTAGCTGCCTAAATAAATAGCGAGCTCCAAAATAGGTCAAATAGCTTTTAGCTACTTACTGACTATCGTTTAATTGTGTTAACATTTCCAGACGAAATGAGTGCATCATCTGGAATGGCGGGAAGCAGCAAATACGGTACTGTTCTTGGATTTAAAACCTAATACCAATATGCATTGGGCTACCAAGCAATATTATCAATCTATTCTACAAACAGTTATACAAATATATAAGAGTTTAGTATCATTCACAGATGAATCATCCATGTATTTATGTCTTGTTTGTTTCATATCAGAAAAGTAGTTAAAATGCTGTCATATCCACTTTACGATAGTTTTCCTTAGGCTATGAGACTAGTGCTGTTAAGTCTATTTACAGTACACCTTAAGTCTCAGAGCCACGTTTTAACATTTCACTTTTCATGTGTTAGATTATGACACCTGATGTTGAATAATTACAAATACATAATCTTCACTATTTATTTCACATCACAGCAGCCAGTGACATTTAGAAAGCTGAGGAACAAAGCTGTACTAACACAAGTGTTTAGAATAGACATGATGTTAAATTATTCCATTCCTCAATGTGAGAAAGACAGAATAGAGATCAAAGGGAACCTGAAAATGACTTCCTTCCATGGAGGATTGGACGCTCAGTTTTTTTTTTTACAACAAGAAAAAAGGAAGGAGTAATGCTTAGCTAGCAAACAATATCAAAAGGGGACAGATACAATATAACTCTCAGAAACAATATTAAGATAAATACAAACTCTACACACTGTCATTTAAACCGTGTCTGTGCTCTGGGGATTAACGTCTTTAAATACTTTAACAGTCCATTCCTAGAATGACAAATACATTAGTAATGTACATACATTACAACCACACACCAGCGTGTTGTGTTGTGGAATGGTAGTCAAAGTGAGATCGTTAGAATTTCCAACCTTCTAAGGAGTATGTTGACCAAATGAGAATGAATACATTAATGTAAGATCATGGTTCAACTAGATGTGTTCGGTGTTTCAGATAATGAGTCTGCTTATTGCAATATATCTGTAGATCGTGTTTTAATGTGACCCCCCCCCCACACCATTGAACAGTACCTCTCTTTTAATTGTTTACAGCTAAATAAGAAAACCTGGGATCTCTTTCGACCACAGCTCTTTTAAACAGTCCAGGAAGCTACAAAAATGGTCAGACAGTGACATGTGTATTTGAGCCTTGGCCTCCGTTTTTATAGGCCTAAATAATGAGACTGTGCAGGCAGAGGTCCACCACACACTCCACAACCGGCATGTGTGTACCAGCATGCCTCTCCAGTGGTCTTCATCAGGCTTGCGTTTCACCCGTTTCTCCACAGTTTTTAAGAATAGTGTACTGGGAGCATACGCAGCTTCTATGCTTCCATGCTTTACCTGTAACCTACAACTCCATACATCACATACACTATCCCGTACAATACACTTTACAGAAGTCCTAACGTCAAGACAGAGAGGCAAGACACATCACACTGTCACAGACCGCAATGCGTTCACTGTAAATGGGTGTGCCGGAACAGGGTGAGAGAAATGGCATTGTCTTTTGGTGAGACACAGAGAAAGAGGGTGTGATGATACACACTGTGATCCTGTCGTCACCCAAATGAAACAGACACGGAGTGGAAGATCCAGTGGACACATACAGGTAATGCCTCTCTTCATTCATCTCGGAGATCCACCCAATTAGCTGGCCAACGGTATTGATTGGTATATCTCCTCGTTGCTCACAGGGCTTATTACATTGCAGCTATTATGCTGGCCTCAAAATCCAAATAATGGGCTGGATTGCAGAACGTTGCAGCCCAGGCCGCCGTTACACAGGGAGTTAATCATGTGTGGATATACGGTGTGACTGATTAGCCAAGGGAGGGTTGCTTCAGGATATCTCTCTATTGCTCGGTGGGCCTGTAATTGAGCAGTATTTTAATCTGGAAAAGGCTTTCTGCTGAAACATGGTTTACAGGGCTACAAAAGGTTTTCTGTTTAATCCATTATTATTTTTTAAAGACATATCTAAACAGACAGCCAAACATTGCAAAAACAACAGACAGTTATATTATAGTTCAGCAACTATTCCTATTTGTATATCAATTAAATCTGATTATTTGCTGGCCCTGTTTAGTTTCCAGACCATGCGGGTGGGTTCAGTCAGTGCAGAGTTGTCAGATCCAGATATCAGGAACAACAACAGCCAGATGGGTTAGTACTGTGTACCATTTATTATTATTCGTTTTTAAGATATCAACAGCAAACCTTTCATGCTCATCGTAGTAATGCCTTAGATTACCCTAATAACTTTCAAGTTGGTGTTATATTTTTTTTAATAACACATTTTTCAAAGGTATTACAATATTTTCATGACGAAGGAAAAACTATTCTGGCGAAACCCTATTCAACATGACAAAATGCCACCTACGTAACAGCTGCTATGATATTAATCCATCACAGTAAAGTCCCATTTGGGTTATTGTGAAAAGAAATATATGTTTTAAGTTGGCCTGGGAAACTTCAACAGCTTGTTCGTTTCATTATTTGGTTTTTGTCAGTTCCAATATACTTAAAGATTCCAGCTCAAACTATTGCTAATAGGTCTATTGTATATGATACTGTATGCTACAGTACACCTTTTTCCCTCAAATAATATTCCATAAAATGTTAGGACAAGGGTATGTTATTTTAACATTCTATAAGCATAAAACCAGTGCTCTATACTAGGGTATGATTTGTCATTGTTATTCAGGGCTCGCTCACCTCCACTTAAAACATGATCCTTCTGGATTTTAATTAAGCACCAAGGTAGGTCCCAGGGGTTCTGCCTTGGCAAAGAAAACCACTTTGATTTATGTACTACTTTGTTGTTCCTGCTTGAGGCTTGCCTGTTGTGTTTTCAGAGAGACCCCTCTGCCTGGTGATGAATATGCGGATCGAGCAATTACTCTTATTTGTTAATTAGCTCCAGTTAACAATATATTTCTGCTGAAAATGCCAATACCCAACACACAACACAGCAGCCCCCCGGAAGGAGGCTCTCTGTCCTAATGTTCCAGTCTCCACCTCTACAACATTAAACCTAAAACAATTTGCCTACATTTGCAATAACATTCTGACGCCAGGTAAACTTTGATCCCCAGATGAAATAGAACTGAACATTTAGATGGCAGTAAGCTGCCATCGGATGGAACTGATTGGCTTTTAAAAACACTAATTAGTACTCAACCTTGTGGTTGTCCAACTGTAGTCCACTAATGCGTGCACACACACTTATGAATTAGCCTCAATATCAAGGCTCTCTTAGACCCCTGTTAGCCTGAAGAGAAATTAGCACAGCCCACTCTCATGCTGAAGTGTCATGGACCTCTTCATCGGTTTCAGTAAACAAATTAAAACAGCAAGCAGAACATATGAGATGTTGTTTATGTAATTTAGATGCCAGAGAAAAACATATAAAGGGAATTTGCGCAGTGATCCACTAATGCCGTCTAAAAACACACACACATTAGGCTAGTACGCAAAATGAAAGAGATCCTGGACTTGAATACTGTGGTTGAGGGTGCTGAAAAGTGTTAATGTTCTAAAAACATTACGCTTCCCACTTTGGGGATGGTGTATAAGTAATCATTAGCCCATTTGTTGAATGCACTATCCTCAGGCTAAAATAGTAATACAGTGCAAAGTAAAGATCGGAAAATATTTAGCTCATTCAGCATGTTTTATAGGCAATTACTGGAAATATGCCTAAATTCTTGGAACAGCTCCCTATTTGGCAATTAGCAGAATATCAGTTTAACCGAAGAAAATGAGTAATAACTAATAATAATAGCAATAATAATGGCCACTATAATTACACTGATGAATGTGCTCCATGTTTATGTACAATAAGAGACAAAACAAAGTGGACAATCACTGAGGTAATTACAGAAAGAGAGACATAAATAATGGTTACTGCTTTCCTCTAACTTCAGTGGTTTGCCTCATTAACGCCAATCTTAATTCAATTTTACCAACAGTTTATTACAGTACTCACTACTCACAGCTGTTAGTAAAGATGCATGAAGCTTTGCTAAGAACATGCTTCAGTAAACAATGTATTTTTTCTGCGGTGTGACACATCTGGTCAGAGAAAATGATTTTTCTTAATAAGCAACAGCGCATGTCTATATAGAAGTATTGGTTTATTGCCTAATTAGCATCTGTAGGACAATTTGAGGAGGAGAATTTTGTGTAATCTTTGAAATTGTAATTTCGCTATAAAGGTCAGAAATCGTCTATGTCATATTTATATAGGAACCCTAATAAAAATATCCTTATTATTCTGCAGCTCACAGATATGCTGCTGCTTATAACAACATACACAAAACATGTCATTGATAATCTCTGTCTCTCTAGTAAATCCAATAAATATCTATAACATGAAAGTGGAAGACATCAAAAATAACAAATACTTTAAAACAACTTGTCATTTAATCAGACATCCTTATATAGAAGGGTGTGTTGGTGTATTAAGATGCACGTGAGAACCTATGATACCACTACCCAAGTGATCAGTTTTAGAATAGTCAGTAATCTCAGTGAACAATTCTACAGCTCAAGCTAGATTTTAAGGTCTAGGCTGAACTCCTAGGTGCATATCAGAAGCTAATGGAGTCTGCTGGAAACTGCAGGGGTGCTAAAGGTTCACCACGATTAGCTTGTCTAACTGCTGAAGGTCAATGCAGCTCTACTGAGCAGCCACAAGCCTTCATAAAACCATGCAGCGTATCATTATTTTCACAGTGTTTCATTACGGACGGTTAACCTTGGCTAGCTTCCAAACTAACTCTTTAATCAACTGCCAGTAATGTCTCTGATACAATGTTATCATTCTGTTTCTACTTCCCGTTTATCAGCGGATAGAAAAGAAAAAGGTAGTGTCACATTAGAGAAAGTAAAAAATAGAGGAAGAGGAAAAAAAAAATAGAGAAACTAAATAGAGAGCTCCTTTTTCCAGGATCTGCAGGTGTCTGGTCACCATGATTAAGAGATTTAAAAGGGGGAGCGAAGAACGTTCAGACTTAATGTCCACTGTCATGTATACTAAACGAAATCTGCGTTCTGCAAAGGAATGGTGGCACGAAAGACTTGTCAATAGCATGTGGTCTCAGTAGGAAACCAAAGGACTTATTAAAGTTGAGGCCCCTTTCTCCTTGGCCTGGTTCCTAGCACTGCCATTTCAGAGGGTTTTCCCCGGATGCAGGGCCTGTTAAACTGGAGTGCTGGGTCACCAAGAGCAGGACATGGACTAACACTGGAGAGGACAATGTGAAGATCTCCAAAAACAAATGATTTTGATGTGCCTTCATGAATTCTACAGTAATCCACGGTTAGAACGTCTACATAATCATGCGACTCCTTGGTGCTTTTTCAAACTATGACAGCCTTTTCCATACACAGATTGTGTAACCCTGTTATCAGGTTGCCACCCGTTTGCAATTGGGTGAGGAAAACAGCAAACCCTAAACCCCTCCTGAATTGTTGGCAATGAACAGAGACGGATGAGGACTAAAATCAACTAACGGGGGACTTTGCAGTCACCTCCCTTCACATCAGTACTGCTTTTTGGACATAGAAATCTTAGCCAGCAAAAATAGAACACATATAATTAAGCGTTTGGACATTTTAGGATTAAAAAAGAAGTCTCCATGTGTGAAGTGTAATTTAGCCAAATACATTATCACTATCCTGTCTCATTAAAAAGCTAGACCGTTTTTTTATTAAAACCCAACTATGAAAATTGCAGCATATTGCGCATTGGATCATTAAAGGATACTCGTTTTACTCTTCCATGTGAACTTCCTATCAAATGGGCTGATGGGGAAGTGGATGTCATTAGTGTTCAGCATTCTCAAAATATTGAAGATCTTGTTTCAAGCAACTGTGAGAAGAAAATGACCAATGTGGATTGTATATTAAGACCATGGACAGTAATGCAACTATTTATGGCAAAGTTACCCGAGTCAAATCACTGGTATTATCCCAGTTTACACATATATTCATGACACTCCTTACGGCAGGAGAGTACATATTTAAGTCCTGTGAAAATAGTATATTTGATTATTTGAAATGGTTAACCAGATAAAGAAAACATATTTATGTAATGAATATGAAATGGGTTTGGTCAAACTGATACATTTCAGACCTTTGAATCAGTCACTTCAAACTGGTTCTCAAGCAGACCCATCGCAGGCGGCAGATTAAAGTGTGTCATTTTAAATTGCTAGAAAATGGTACATTATTTAAAAAAATCCACCTGTGCGAATAAATCTATACAAAGCTGGTTACAATTCCAATTCCATCCCCCTGAACAGCATAAAAAAATCTAACACCAAATCATGTGGCTAAACTCAAACATATTAATAAAAAATAAACCCATTTTCTTTGTACAAGAAGTGTATATTGTTTCTTAAAGACATCCAGAACAAATATGGGAAATGTATCACTCATGAGCAACCCAAACAAGCATATGGAGAAACACGCCCACTTCCGAGGTATAATCAACTCGTTGCAGTCATACCAGACAAATAGAGAAAGACGCGTAAAAACCTAGAAAGCAATGAATCTCCTGGTCTTCCATCCATTAAAGATCATGCATGGTTAAACCAGACTAGCTTCAAAGTCTGACTGCGGCACCATACATTATTAAAACAAAATTGGCACCATGTTTGTATATTAAAACAACTATTGATGTGCTTCTGAGAGCTTTTCAGTTGAAATTGTTATATAGAATAATGGCCACCAAGAAAATGCTTAGAAAATGTGGAATTGACAGGACAAAACAGTACTATAGTGGCAGAATGATGGGTTCAAGTTCAAGACTGGTTTTCGTGTCACAGAGTCACTGTGGCATATGGGTGGTGCCCCTTCTATATCAGTGGTTTTCCTGGAGGATGAGCCCTCACATCCCCCGGATAAAAAAGAAGCAAAGGCAGACTCACAACTTATAGTATTTTGTCTGTCTGTTTGTCTTGTATTAGTTGTTTTGTGTGAGTGAAAGAATATGCGTTGCAGAAATTACGCTAATAATGACAGTATTCACCATTAACTTGGTAGACATTTATGACCGAAAAACTGTACTGCTGTTAGGAGATCCAGATGGAGGCCAGATGCACTAAGTGGGCCTTTATTGGAACATCTAAAATGAAGCCTTCAATGAGAGTAAGACGAGAAAAATGGGGGAAAACTTTTTATTTATACTTTTGAGGGCAATAAAAACCATGAAGCGATCAATTTATTGCAGGATCCGACAAAGACAGAATTGTACATTATTCTTATTGGCATGAAATAATAGTAAAGGCAAGCTAGACCATGAGAGAATTTCTTTTTTTACCATACATGTCCTGCACCAGGAGAAACCCAGAGCCCACTGTACCAGTGGCCTGGTGATTGGAGGGTTTCATCCCGGTACCTAACAGCAGTCAGGGTAACATTGGCTAGTACGTGGAGGTCTGTGGGACTCTCCAAGGATTTACCTACCCAGACCATCACTGGCCCACCACCAAACCGGCCATGCTGGATGACATTGCAGGCAGCATAACGTCCACCACCATAACGTATCTCTAGACTCTTTCACTCCTGTCACGTCCAATCACATGCTCAGTGTGAACCTGCTCTCATCTGTGAAGAGAACGGGGCCCTAATGGCGAACATGCCAATTCTGGTTCTCTGGTGAATGCCAATCAAGCTGCCTGGTGCTGGGCTGTGAGCACAGGTCCAACGAGAGGAAGTCGGGCCCTCATGCCACCCTCATGGATTCTGTGTCTGACAGTTCGGTCAGAAACATGCACACCAGTAACCCACTGGAGATCATTTTGTAGGGCTCTGGCAGTGCTCTTCCTGTTCCTCCTCACACAAAGGAACATATACTGGTCCTCCTTGAGAAGCTGGACTGCCTGTGCAACCTGAAATGGCAGCTAGTACCGCGTCATGCTACATGTAGTGAAAAATACACCAACAACATGGAAAACTAGAGATGAATCAGTCAGGAAGGATAAGGAGAGAGCAATTGTCTGTGGCCACCACCTGAAAAACAATTCCCTTTTTGGGGGTTGTCTTGCTGTTGCCTCCCAGGTGCAGCGGTTGTCACTTATGCATTTTATGCAACTGCCATTTTAATCTAGGGTTCAGAGAGGACGTTAGATTATGTGTACGCCACTTGCCTAACTTCCTGCGTATTTTATTTTTGAGAGTAACAGTTCACTCCATAGGCTGATACAATCTGAAAAGTGTGGCTATTGAATATACTGGAGGGACTGAAGGGTATGCTTTAGTAAAATATATATTTATCTCCATTTCTTTTTCCCCTCTTTCCCTGCGTTGATACTATGTTCCATCACCATCTTGGTCTTGTTTCATATGCTGGCCTGAAGTTAAAATGATCTGGGTTGACCAGTCAAGCACTAAAAATTTAGAAATACCTACCATCAATATGAATACATCGCTTTGGAAACATGTATCATTGCAGATATCCTGACAATTCTAACTGAACTGATATCCACCAGTGCTCAGGGGTTTGCCAAAATGTGACAACTGCATTTGGCTGGAGTTATACGTTTAGATAACAAGGCTTATGTACTTGTATGTGAGCCAATAAATTCAGAGCATCCATATTATCCAATTATTTAAACCAAGATATTAAGAAGAAACAAATCCTTAGATTTAGACCTACAGAGATTATATAGTAATGTCAGCACAATGCCCATGTACTGTAGATCACTGCTACTATTTTATTTTGACAGAAATTACAGTAAATCCACAAAAAACAAAGGACTTTTCTGCAATAGAATATTCTTATCAGTCTAAAGTATGTCTATTAAAGATCCAATTAAAATATGACAGAATGTGATGGCAATTTTGGAATTTATATTAGGTTATATTAGGTTTTTGTTAATTTATTACTTGAAGAACACTATTCTACAGTGTGAAGGCAATTGTAAAATATAATTAGCAGAGTGAGATTTAAACATGAACCTGTAACTTCATTATGTTGGGGAGTGGAGATCTATGATCAATGACTAGGAGTCATTTTAGACTGTCTTTTTAGAATACGAAAGAGTAAACAAGAGAGGAAGGAGAAAGAAATATGCATGATTTTGAATAATCATTTGCATAATGTTTCTATTTACATGTACTGAGAGAGGGTTCTGGGTTGGAAAACGAAAAGTATGCGTGTAGCGTTTGCCCAGCCATGTATCAGTGTCCAGATGTTTTCCAGACATTTCCTACGAAAAGTATATTTAGCAACACAAAGCCAAAAAATAACATTAGGTTACAAAAAAATGTCTTCCAACACCTTAATCACCACTGACTTAACCACGTGTGGAAGGGAAGAAGCATGTTGTGTGCCAAGAGACTCAGCCAGCTCCCAGTCGAATGAATAGGTCTCACTGTCACTATCACTTTGTACATTCATGTAGCAAGTCTGGTGATAAACATACTTTTAATGTCTAGATTCTGTATGTGTTTATTAGTTTATCGGGCCCAGGTATGGCTGTGTATGAAATAGGATCATATTCTCTATATAGTGCACTTCTTTTGATCAGTACTGAGATAAAATATTGCAAAATGTAGATGGAAAATAAAATACTTTCCATACTTTGCCTACAGCACGCACATTGCTCATTAGTGTAAATACTTTTAAAACTAACAGCCACAAAATGCATTTTATGGCAAAAAAACTGTATAATCTCAATGGCTGAACTGAATTCAGGCTTTATGCCTCATGCCACGTCTAGAGGGAAGGGATCACGCATAGTATCTATTTCTTTAAACATCATATTTCCAAACTGATTATTTTGTGTTGGACTAAGGTTATATCTAGAGGACATAAATTACATTCTCTTATAAAGTTTTCCATCAGCAGAGTGAAATGTATGATCTGTATAATGTGTTTTCTGCTTCAGAGTAACAACTTAAAAAAATAAATATGTTAATTGCAAGGCTAACTATTTTTGGGATACAACACTTACTGAATCACCAAGACACAAGACTCTTTTTTGAAACGGCTTCATTTACAGTAAATGCAGTTTCTGGGGCACAGATTCTTGGTATAATATATTATAATACATACATGAGGATGATGCTGTCAGATATGCCAGAATGAAAGGATAAGTTTGCTATATCTTGCATAATGTTAACAGTCACTAGTCTGATGTATAGGGATCTGCTAGGCTGTGGTTTTAGAGATTTAAGAAGATAACCTAAATTACATCATGGAAAGATACATCTAAAGAAAGGCTGCTTTGAAAACAACCTACTTTGAGTGATATGGTAACTGGGTAGTTGTAGTCGTTTTTCAGAACAATTTCAACTTACCGGATAAATAAAAAACATGTATATTGTATAAAACATGTATATGCTAAACAGCATATCTGCTTTTTAGTGAAATATATTTTTGGAAGTTGGAGCTGAATAATTAGGTCTTTAGCCTCAGCAACACACCTTGCAGTCCTCTCAGATCAAGTTCTCCATCCTTCAGCTTTGTAGATCATATCCTCACTAATAAATTGTAGCACCCGCTTGGGTGATTCTACTCAGAAGCAGCTACAAAGGTACTCAAACCAACACTTCTGTGAGCCTTCACAGACCACTCTCCTTTCTTATAACTTCTCTCTTCTCCTCAGGTAATTGTCATAACAATCTAAATAACTAATATCTTACATTTACTTTTCAGGATCCTGCAACTCAGTTAACCTTGTGAGTGAAGACCACAATAAGTATTGTCAAATCCCAGATCAGCAAAACCCCCAAAACATAATGATACTATTTATACTATTATTTACATACTGCATAGTTAAAAAATATAAGTACTCCCAACATTAGGACGCATACCCTTCTAAGGACATGTGTGAGCTACAAAAATCAATGTCAGTGATTTAAAAACAGCCCTATTAAGTCAAACCGGCAGACTGATCTGACCTGCTGGGTCATACATACATTTCAACAACCTAACATGAACAAGCCTACTGAGATTCCCAGCGACCTAATGACTAAAAGCATTCGGCACACCCCAAAAACTATTTGTTGAGTGCGAGTATGATGACATCTACTAGTCATCTGTTGTCGGTAAACTATACACATCTATACACTATATCTTTTGTTTCACATATGCCACCGCAATGACTGAGCACATGATTTGCTTCCTACCTATATGTATATCTAGCCTGTTGTATTAGCATCAACAATTGCTCTAATGTGCTATCCTATTAGATCGCTCCTTTTGCAAGCCTCATGAAAACTGTAATTTCCATAATGATGTGAGGTCAATACAGTTGAGTGACTATAACCATAATTTATTTTTTAAATGTGCAATTGTAAAGTAAAGAAATAACCAAGGAAAAGAGATGTGTTGTGTATTACAGAGGACTGGACTCCGTACCTCCAATGTGTCATCAATGTGTACATGGGAGGTACATGTCAGAATTATATATAAATATATATTAAACTTTCACTTCACTTGCAAGGTATTGCATGATGAATAGCATCCCATGAACTTATGTTGTGGCAGAACTGTAACCCAACACCAAGCCTGACACATCTGCTCTGAGCTACAATCCTTCTATTATAACTGAACACTATGGTTCTGTAACAAAGTGGCCATCGGGTAGTCAGATAGAGAGGAAAAGGCACCTCCTTAGTCTAACTAGTTTTGTGTCCATACTTGCATACTACCAGTAGGCAAAGTATCAGGCATGTGTTCTATTTAGTAGGCTAGTGTGGACATTCCAAAATCCTCCCTAGCATATCAATTGGAAAGCATACCCATTACAGTGCATTATTCAAAGCAGAATGTTAGTGTGGATATTCAAATGTAGCAATGCTGTGTGAGCTCTATCTAAATGTGACATGATGGCTGATGATGGTGATGTGTGAGGATGTGTAATGGAGTGGACTTTGTGACTGCTGAGTTGTGGTTGGATTAAAGACGGTCTTCATGAGGGCTGATCAGTGTAATGGACTGTGTCAGCTTGAGGTTTACATATTCAACATCAACAACTGCCTCTCCAAATCCACTTCCTAAAGACAGACAATCTGTCCCTATATTGCCTAAAGGTGGTGTGGACATTTAGATGAGGCCTCTTGAGTGTTGATTTACGGCAGGAAATACTTTCCGGAATTCTTGTCTAACGGATGAGTTTCAGGACGAAACAGGTTAGTCTGTGTGTGTCTGCTCGGGAATGTGTTCATGTGTGTCTGTGGCATGTATGGATTCTGATGAACAATAGTATTAGACTGGTTTTGGGGATGCACCGTGCTGGATGGAAGCAGTCTTCAGAACTGAATAAAAAGCTTTTTTGCCAATTATTCAGTGCATAAAGCAGTGACTGAGAATATAATTTCATTCTTGTTTCTTTAAAAGCGCCAACAATAGGACAACACCTTAGGCTAGAAGGATTGGGATATTAGCTACTGTTAACTTGAACATGTATAATAGGCCTAGAGGATAGGTTACTGGCAAGTTAGTTTTCAACCTTGCACAGAAAGCTTTTCCTTGCCCACATGAATAGTTTATTTCTTTACAAGCTTTAGCTTGATTAAAGTTGTCATAAAACATTTGTCTTGAGCCCTTCAGTTTTTAAGATATACAAACTTAGTCTGCTGGTGAGACTAGATAGGAACATACAAATTACTTGGAATGTCACTAGTGTGCTATACTGCCAAACACTGCAAGACTGTTCTATGCAGTGAACTGTGCACAGCACCAGGCAAGCATATATAGGCTGAACCCACTCCTGACCCATTTTAATGTCATCACAATCAACAGTGGCTGTCAATCACATTTGATAGACAATTATGTCACACCAACCATAATCCTAATATGCCAAATTACCATTTTGACTTTGCTCAATATCTATGGCAAGACTTTTTTGTAATTTCTGTCCGGCCATGATGCCTAACGCCTTTATAGAGTTTGAAGAAATGTATGACAAGAAAACTATTGATAAAAAGGGTTCAACTGTTTCAGTTATTTGTAAGTGGTTAGGCGTTTTGAAGTCTGACAAAGAGCAGAGCAATATTTGGTGCAAATTGTGCCCTAGACAGGTAGCTACTAAGTCTGGCAATACGTGAAACCTTTTTAAACACCTAAAGCAAAATCACTCAAAAAGTTGGAGTTTGCGCCACGGTATTGAATAACGACCCTAACGTGCCTGCCCATCTAGGGATGCCCTACAAGCAAACATCGAAAAGACAAAGAAAATCAGTACCATACTTGAGGTCATGAAACCCGATGGTGAAACAGTGCTCACCCACGCCAAACAAAACCAAAGTCATGGACTATCTGAATAAGGAAAGGCTGTCTCAGAGACGGTCAATGAGGACATGAAAACCCAAGCCCAGATCAGGGAGAAGTCGCTGCTGCTTCACCACAACTGCCAGCCACAAAGAGAAAGTCACTGGGCAGTTTCCCAAAGATGTGCTCCACCACTCTGGGTCTTACTGAAACCCGCCTGGTAGAAAAGGAACGAATTCGACAGTGAACCCAATCCGCGGGTGGAAGAGCCACTAAAAACGTTCCCAAAGTCAGCCACCTGGCGAAGGGCTCCTGGTGCATTCCTGCACCCAGCTCCCCCTGGTCTTTAGCATAGGTGACAAGCATGTATTTAGCATAGGTGACCACACAGTGGCCTGCCATAGAGCAGCTTGAAAGCCAGAGTCAGTAGACAGACTTGTCTTTCTTGCTTGTAACTTGTTAGACAGCACCTCCACAATTAAAGCCTTTGGTCTGTTCAGGGGTGAGTCTGAAGCACACTTTGCACCTTTTAAACATTATATGATTATTATAATGATAATTTTTGAGAGAAATGTATCTATTGCCATATCACCCAACCCTACTCACAGCAACAATTTCTGCCAAAGGTGTTTCAGGTTCAGGGGGTTGAATTAAATCAAGGCGTGTTAGTGTATTATTAAGTATTGTTAATTCATATTTTGTGTAAATTGTTGACATAACAATAGATTTCAATCCCATTTTGTAACAAAATTAAATGTGAAGAAATCCAAATGGAGTAAACACTAACATACAAACTGTATTAATGTTCCACCACATGGCCACTTATCTCTACAATTATTTTTGTTACAAGATATAGTCCAGGATATACAGTGCAACCATGTAGTTTGACTCTTCTCTTTTAGGAGCAAGATTAGTATGAACAAATGAATTAGCATAGCAACAGTAAGATAGTGTGAGAGTAAGCAAGAAACAAATCTAAAAGGTTTCAGTCAGGCCATCTAATAGCCTTATCCCTCTGTAGACACAGAACCATTGTGTAATTCCAGACACCCGACATAGCTTTCATAGCAACAACTACTAGTGTTATTCTATAGGTTTTTGTGCAGGAAGCATCACTTAAGCTCATTGAGGTTCAGAGCTAGTCCAAAAAGATAACCGCTACTAAAACTCGGTTAATCACATACACCTATAAGTTCAATGTAGGTGAAATGGGTGTGATAAAAAATAAACTTCATATTTATTGGACATGAAATATATTATCCAGACATGATTATTTAACAGGCCAAAAGAACAGTTAGGACAATTCATCAACTTTAGAAGATGACAAGATAAGCAGCTTCTTGGTGTCAAAGCAATGTGAAGTTGTATTAGTATTTAGATAAGCTTATAACATGAAGATGTATAAGTATTTGGATATGTTTATAATGTGAAGCTGTATTAGTATTTGGATATGTTGATAATGTGAAGTTGTATTAGTATTTGGATACGTTTACAATGTGGCTGTATGTGATGAAATAGCACCAGCTGTACACACTGTCATGTTGCACAGAGCCCGCTATGTGTTTGAAGAGCGTCTTAACCCCTTCACTACATCTCCACAGAAGGGACAACAAAGACCAGGGGTGGCTAGGCCAACCTAGCTGTGGGGGACAATGGGTAGATATTACCCCAAAGGTTTTGCTGGTGTGACGGGAATGTAATTTAGCATCTCAGAGTCTACTCATTTCCTTTCTGCTAACTCATTTCCTTCCTTTTTGTTTCCTATAAAAAGGGACAACAGGATATAACACATCCTCAATTAGGCTTTTGTTTCACCTATATGCCTCATTTAGAAGCTCAATAAACTCCTATTGTATAACAACTGCAGCTGCAGCTTTCAGTCTTTGAGTGTTTTGCTGTGGAGAACTTTCCATTTTCCATGTGTTTAGTAACTTACCTATGACAGACAAGTGGTTGATAAAACACCAAATGTATACTGTATATAATCCACTAGCCAATTGTTTCCTTTAATAAGAAAAACCAAAATGGTAGAGCATGTCATTTTCAATGCTAGCATGGTGGAATCAAAATGGTGTGTGGGATGAAAAGCAAATGTAAAATGTAATTTCAATTCGGAAACAGTTTCTGAAAAGTTTACATCAGAGCCATTCCGCTGCTTCTATTCAATCCACAGTGAAACACTTCCAGTTTACAGCGGTTGTCCAATATTCTTCCGTAATGACACATTTTACCACAGGAAACAGGAACGTACAGCTACTGAGGATAGCAGCAACATTAAGGGCTTGTTCAGACAGGGGTTGATTGTTTAGAAATGTATTATCATCATAATTTTTTCCTGACGTGCAAATATTAATATACAGTTTTTTTAAAGGCTATTTAACGTAAAATTGTCTGCATATATTTTTTAACCGCTATAGAAACTCCTTAAACACAGCTCAATAAAAAATGATATATTCTACAGTAAAAAAAAAACACTAATGCATATTACAGATCCATTGGCTGCACCACCTGATCAACTCATACAGTAACTCATCTGAACATAACCCTCCACAATGTGTAATCACCTACATTCAGTGGCAGCACTAGTAATGGTTTCACACAAAAAATATATATAGGCTATTACAATCGCTGTTGCAGGTGCAACTCATTCCTTAGTTACATCTGGTAAAGACCTAAATACCTCTACCAGAGCAGCTAATGCAGTACATATTACATCTCAAACATGATTATACCTCAGGGAGTATAACACAGTATAGGACCATAAATGTGCCATAACAAGGGGATCATCACTCACCAACAAAGGTATTTCATTTTCAATTAAACAGTCAAGTCAAACATGACATTAAGACAAAAGTCTGGGGTCACTTAGAAATGTAAAACTAATAGGAAAAATATTAAATGACAAGGTTAGAAATTAAGATTTTTAAGTGAAATAATATTTGTGTCCTTCAAACTTTGCTTTCCATTTGCAGCAAATACGGCCTTGCAGACCTTTGGTGTTCTAGTTGTCAATTTGTCTGTAATCGGAAGAGATTTCCCCCAATGCTTCTTGAAGCACCTCCCACAAGTTGGATTGGATGGGCCCTTCGTACACACCATACGGTAAAGCTGCTCCCACAATAGGCACAATAGCTCAATAGGGCTGACATCCGGTGACTGTGCTGGCCACTCCATTATAGACTGAATTCCAGCTGACTGCTTCTTCCCCAAGAGGTTCTTGCATAATTTGGAGCTGTGATTTGGGTCATTGTCATGACCCAGGGTATAGCATAGCAATCCTTCTTCAAGATCCCTTTTATTCTGTACAAATATCCCACTTTACCACCACCAAAGCACCCCCAGACCATCATGTTGCCTCCTCCATGCTTGAAAGATGGCGTTAAGCACTCCTCCAGCATCTTTTCATTTGGTCTGTGTCTTACAAATGCTGTATTCTTTTGACAATCTATAACATGTTATTTCTATTGGCTAGTCTGAGATATCTTTTATATCAAATTGTTCCTAATAGGCATGCTGTTAAACATTGAGAGTTTTGTGGGAACAATTTAAAAAGAAACGCTTTTCTTTTAAAAAACAAAATTTTCTGTAGATTTTAAAAAATACAGATGAGAACAACCTGGAAATGCTTACATACATTAGTAATATCCAGGATTTAAAGCTTGTCCATTCATAAAGACTACAACTTGTCCCAGATGTTACGACATGGTTATATAAGAGTCAGTGCCAAATGTTTGAAGGTACTTCCCATGTGGACAAAAGATAATGTAGAAATGGATTCATGTAGGGTTTCAGAAGTAAATACCACTTATTTTACTGAATACCACCACATGCCAAGTATAAACTAGAAATCCAGTAAAAGCCTTACACAATTACTAAAGATAAAATGAAGTCAATGTTACTGGACACCGTTGTGGTAGTACCAACTAATCAATCCATAAAAAGAGTCCCTGTAGGTATAGACCCTTAAACATGTCTGACTTGTGTCAAATCCTCAAATGGCACAATCAGCTGAACAGTCCTGTCATACACACCATTAAACATTCAAAATGTAAGAATTAATAGCAAAGGTTGTCTAAATAATGTGTTTTAAATCAGCTCATAATTACATTTTTATCACAGATATGAGGTTCCATTTGACTAGATTGCTTCCAGTTTATTTGCTTGTAGAGTACATTATATTAACATATCATTCAGTTTCCACGTCAGAGCTATTCATAAGTCATAATGAACCATGATTACTGTAGCAACTAATTATGTTTGTGCCATTCAATTGGATGTTTCTGTACATTTAAAGGAATCTGTGATGTTTAAAAGTACCCCTGAGACCCTTTTTTTCTTCATAGTCATTCAAATTAAATGATTTCTTCCGACAACATTTTCAGATGCTTTACTCTGGAAATGCTAGTTTGTTGTAAACTGCCAGATTATTGACGCTGGGGTACTGAGATATGACTTTGTGGGTCATATCTAGAGGCATGGTTTGTGGTTATATTTGGCTTCTTGGGCCAACCCTGAAATAAAATACATTTCAGGTTAATGAGTATTGTTTTATAATTACATGCTACAGTTGATGGTGTTTTTTCCTTAAAAAGGCTTATTCAAGCCTATGGGTTCCTCAAGAGCCTATGCACATCCTAAATTGGGATATTTAATCAAACAAATCCCGACACTGTATTAACTGAATGATGGAATACAACCATAATTATGTATTGATTGTTATACTGGGATAAGTAATGTACAAAAATATTAAAGGGAAACTTAAATATGCAGTGTTCAATCTTAATACGATGAACTAACATGATATTGATTCTCAAAGGTGGTCGATGGACTCAATCTGAAGGCCACCCCTCAAATGATTCATACCCCCCCTAAAACAGTCTATGGATTACATTAAAAAAAGACACAGCTGCTGTGACAACTGATGGTGAACAAATATGTCAACTGCCCAAAACAAGGGAACACTTAAATCACACATCGGGTCTCAATTAACTCAATATATTAAAAGATCAAAATCTTGACATTACATTGTGTAATTCATTGAAAACCAAATTGCAGAACAACGGTAAATTTGCTATTTTATTATCAACTCATAACATAACTCAGTAGCATGTATGGCCCCCACGTGCCTGTATCTACTCCCGACAACATCTGGGCATGCTCCTGATGTGACAGAGGATGGTGCCCAGGGAGATCTCCTCGCAGACCTGGATCAGGGCATCAGTGAGCTCCTAGCCAGTCTGCTACAATTGGATTCAGGTATGGGGAACGTGTGGGCCACTCAACGGCATCAAGGAATCCAGGAACTGCCAACACACTTTGCACGCATTTTTCTGCACCAGAAGGAACCGAGGGCCCACTGCATCAGCAGGTCTGACGATGGGTCTGAAACATGCACTCCAGTAGCCCGCTGGAGCTTATTTTGTAGGGCTTGTGGAATGGTGCTTCATGTTCCTCCTCACACAAGAGTAGATACCGCTCCTGCTGCAGGGTTGATGCCTTCTACGGCCCTGTCTAGCTCTCCTCGTGTAATGGCCCATCTCCTGGTATCTTCTCTATATTCTTGAGATTGTACTGGGAGACACACTATACCTTCTAGCGACAGCACGTATGGATGTGCCATCCTGGAGGAGCTGAACAGCCTGTGCAACCAGAATGAGCTGAAGGGACCGCCTCATGCTTCCAGCAGTGACAAGTACACTAGAAAAACGCAAAACTAGAGAAGAATCAGTCAGGATAAGGACAGATGTCTGTGGCCACCACCTGCAAAACCATTCCCTTTTTTGGGGTTGTCTTGCTGTTGCCTCTCCACAGGTGACATGGATTCCCAATGCTTATGCATACAAACTGGACGAACTGATATCCCTGAAGTTTTATTGACTTGGGGTAATTGTGATGATTCGTATTTCCTTTTTTGAGCAGTGTACTTTTAAATTGTTGTTTAGTTACTTAGACAACTGAACTGGCTGGTTGAAAAAAAGCCAAAATGGGTTTGTCATATGGAAACAGTACTGGATTATGAGTTCAGCACTGAGTTGTTCTTTGCATAGCTTTGTTTGTCTGTCTTACATTGAGTATCTGACATTGACAGCACAGTTGAGGTTTTTCTGTATGCCTTTTCATATTCATATTGACTGAAACAATAACACAATGTCTTGATGACTAATGTTTCCTTTAAATTGGTTTTATGAAACATGCTTGGGGGTGAATTGTCTTTATGCAAACATGGACAAGTAATTTTTTACTGAAAATGCCGGCATCTGATGTGTGGTTTGAGATGAGATTTTGTAGTGGGACTGTGCCATTTAAATTCCTCCTCACACTACAACGGGATTACACTGCAATTGCATTTTGGCCTACTGATGTACGTTTTTTATTCTCGAATATTGCCCCAAGGAGTTTTTCAGCAGACACAAGAAAATTCTTCATCTGTTATAAAAAAAAAAAACATTGTGGCTGCCGGGTGATGTACCATAGGATTTAGAGTGAATGATTTGTGCTGACAAATCAGTTAAACTAAGGTGGTTGTACTTTTGAGCTTTAACAAGACTAGGCTGTTTGGCCTAGCAGACACGAACACTTTGTTCTGGTACAGGAGTATAGTGTTTCCTCCTGGTTCTCAAAACAGTTTTAAAGGATGGTTTTGGAAAGACACAGGAGAGTAATTTGATATGGACTGTCTCGCTCAAAAAGTTTTGGCAACCATGATTTCACATCCTGAAGGAATTATCTTTTTCAAAACAAATACTTAAATATCAGAATTTGTGCTGTAACAAATTAACTGTCAATCTGGATGTGGAGACTGCTTGTTTAAGGCTATGTCAGATTGGATAAAAGACACAACCTAGGTATAGTTTGAAAACATCAGTAATCAGGCACACTTCTATTTGGGTGGAATGAATGACAATACGAAACAGCAGATGTATCAGCTCTTCAGATGTCAACATAAACATCCAGATCATCACAATGTTATATCCAAGATGCAAAGTACTTGCTACACGGTTGGTATTGGCATTTATGGTGTGCCGTCGTAGAATCTAAAGCAGAATCTAACTGCATGTGGCGTGCATGTATACTACAGGAAAAATATAGCACTGCTAATCTTCTTACCATAACATTTGTATGAATCAAGTCACACATAATCAAGTTACTGTGAACTAGCAGTGTCACTGGCACCTGGCACGAATAGCTTACTCTGCAAGAGATTTGGTACCACAACTTAGACGCGTTATTTAAGAAAGCATATCCACGTGTAAACAAACATGCAAAGCTCCTGCACCAAAGATGGCAACTTGTCGAGCAAACTGATCACTGTAAAAGTGTGTACAGCAGTAGTGAAACGTCCACTTGTCTTGTGGATTCCTGCCTATACTTTTAACTGCATTGTGATGGCAATCTAATAGGTCTCCATAATGAAAACGTAACCGAATTAATTGCCATAATCATACAGCACAATTTACAATCATTATATCAGCTTGTGGTTGACTCCGGGGGAATGGAGTAAGAATAGTTTGCAGAAACATGATAGAAGTAAAAGAAAGAATGCATATGGAACACAATGTCTCACCTTATTGTAGTTGTAGTAGCCCAAACAGTGGGAAAAATCCAGATTTGGTGGATCTCCTGGAATAGGATTTCCTCCGGCAGTCGGATAAAACCGTACATCCATGATGTATCAAGCAATAGCGCAGCTATACTGTGAACAGAGCTCAATTTGTTTCTACCTTTTTACAATCCACGCTTAGAGGCGGTGAGACGGGTAAGAGCTATCAGCAATGTATTACAGTCAAATAAATATAAAGAAGGTATTGGCAAGATAAGGCGTTTGTTAAGCTAACGGGTAAATTACCAAGTAGTCTATTGATATTCCTCTTCTATTCGTTGAAAGCGCTGTTCATAGTTTTGCAACCCACGCTCGTCCTAGGCTATATCTGCGCCAATCCGCGGTGTTTGCCCAAACATTTAAGCAGCTGCTATACACAAAGAAGCCACGCGACCGGCCGGAGAAACTGAACAATCTACCTCTCAGCCAGTTTAGCTTGAGAAACAAAAAGTAAAGCAGTTATAACGTTGCAATAAAACTTGTATTTTTTTTAATTCAGCCGGTCGGGTGAGTTATTGTCCATGTGAAAAGCGAAAGTTTGTTCCTCCCCTTTGCTTCTTCAAAAACTTTTCTTTTCCATAAGTTTACACAGTAGTAGGCGAAGTTAATTTAACAAAGCACAACGAAGTGAGTATATTGCATTCCCTGGTATTCTGCTATAGAAGGCCTATTCCTCCAGCACTTCAGAGGGGTTTAGCGGGACTAAAACAAATACATTGGTGCGCTGAATCAATACTGTACACTTAGTATATTTGCTGTACAACACTGGATAGATGGATGATTCAGGGTTAGGCTCTGTTGTATTCGCTGAAATGAGGAACAATGTGTAAACTGTGAACAACCGAAGCCACTCCCCAAACACAACACGCCACACCCACTTAGACAGCATCTGCCTGAAATGAAAACACTGAGCTGTGTTCTGTACGTTTTTGTGCTGGAGCGTTCAGATATAAGTATGTTATGTAGAACAAACATGCCTTTACTACATACACAATAAAGAATCAAATGTTCCAGTCTTAGAATTTTACACTGCATTTATTTATTTATTTAAAATTGCCAATGAGTGACATCAGGGTCCAAATTTTAAACATGGTTTGACATATATGTAAATGCGCTTTCCTTGCAGCTTATCCTGTGTAAACAAATACAAGTAGATATAGTCACGATGACACCATAACACTAGCAAAAAGCAAAATGTCACAGGAATCATGGACACGAGTTCTTATAAAATCATTTATAAACATTTATACAAAATTAAGTATTTTTCTGTTGTTGTTTTTTTTCTCATATTTGATACAATAATATAACAACATAATTGTTTAATACAATGGGTTACTTGGGTATTATGTATTACTTTAATGTTTGAAAGTGACTGTACCTGCACTTGTAGTTGAATAATATTGATATTGATAAGTGCACCCAAAAATTCATGTATGTAATGCATTATGTAGTCAAAGTGAAAAATGGCACCCTCCCTCTCCTCCATCACCAAGTAAGACGAGCATCTCTCCTCAAACAAGCAATGGCAGACAAGGAAAATCAGTAATTTCCTGGTTGCACATTTCTACTACTACAAGTTCTGCTACAGTGAGAAAACCTGCACAGAATAGAACCAATACATCTTTTTACCACCTACTTCACTTTTTTGTAGATTTTAAAATGTCCAACTATAGTTTTTCCAGTTTTTGTAAGCTGGTTGATCAAAAGTGAAGTTAGGGGAGAGTGGGTTGAAATGGGCTGTTGCTGCAATTCAGCTAACTTCCACAAGATGGGAGAAAATTCTGGACGCCTCTTTTAATTGACAATAAGAACGATTTGTAATAAAATGTATATAATTGAGATACTCTTCAAGCTTGCTTCCTACTGTCATTTATTCCTCCAAACCTCGCCTCGCTTTAGAAGTTTGTTGGAGCCTAAAAGTGTGATGTAAAGGACCTCTGACCTTCTCATCCAATGGGTTGTGAGGAGACAAGAAAGGATGGGAAGAATCAAGACAAAGATCCTGAGAATCTCTAAAGGACAGATGGAGCAGGTATTTGAGACTTGTTATAATTTTAGACAGCGCCTAAGTAAGTGATTTTGTGAGTCACCATAATACCCATAGCCTGCCCCCCTGATAGGCTGGGGGGTATTTTGGCAGGTTTGCTCATGCCTTCTTTCAGTCGTCTAGTGTAAGTGGTTTGGGATTATTTCTAGACAGATCTTCAGCCCAACACTTGAGGCATTGGTTTGATGCTTCATGTCATTTCTTGACGCACACCGATTTCCACTGGTGTAAGCCCAACACACCTACTACAACTTATCAGGCAGAGTTACATTTACCCCTCGAACATACCAAATTGCAACCCCAGCGTGCAGCTGAGTCAAACTGTTCATCTCAGTTTCTTGGAACCACTGTAAATGACATAATTCTGCTTAGCGAGCACTTTTTTTACTACACTGTGCAGTTGCCCCACTGCACACAGAACCGCCCTTCCTCAGGAATCTTACTTTGAAACCAGGCACCACCCAAAATACCCACAATAAGGCTGACTAATAAATAGTTTTCCCCTTTTTTACTTGCAAACCTAACTATTGATTTAGAGGTGAGATAAAAAATTGGGTGAAATTATCAAATTAGGTGAAATGTTGTGTGGTATAGGTTGTTTGTACTATTATTTATATCTAATCCAAATGAATGCCAGAATCATGAGTTACTTGATGACATAGTGCATCTTAACACATAGTCTTTTAAGGGTTCCAAAACATCCCAAATGAGGTGTCATGAGCAATGGCAAACAGAGAACATTTATTCAAATGTTTTAACTAGTTACAATTACAGTTAAATCATTTAAAACGTATCTCTGGAGAAAAAAGTAACAAAGCATCCTTGGTTGGTAATTGATATCTCTGTAGAAGGCTAGCTAACCTATTAGCAATCAATTACTGTTGGACAACCTATAGATGTTTTACTACTATTCTTTTTATTTGTGCTTATTTGTAGCCATTATAAATTCATAGTGTTTGAAAGCAAATAAACACTAAATAAATAGCTTACCACAATCTTCTCAAGTGGCCTAAGATTTTGAACAGTACTGTGTCTCAGCAAATGTCTAAAGGTTCTTTTTCTCCTGCATATTCAGACATATCCTATAAGTAGCTATACCTGTTTCAGAAATAAAGAGCCTCTGTAATTGAACATCTTCGATCTAAGGTTCCTTTGTGGTCCCAAGTGGGTGAAAATGTTTGTGTATGTTCTCTTTGTAAAAGACACTCTGAACGTGGGATGTGTTTAACATGTGTTATTGAAGACTGAATAAAATACATGAATCACTGTATGCCCATGTTAGAAGGTAATCTTAGTTTTGAGCACGGTCCAACACTTCAATGCTTGCTTTGAGATTGATAACAGGACATGTACAATGTACAATTGTACTTTGCCCGCCCCCCGCAGAAAATGCAACTATGGATCAATTGACCCATGGCGGATGTTTTAAGGCATGTCCCTAGATAAACATGCACAGAAAAAGCAAACTACATGCAAATCCCTTTCAATATTGCTCTTAGACACCAACACACTCACATAAGATCCCACACAATATTCCACTGTATGAAGTAGCTCGTATAAGCGTGCCAATGCCCACCACAGTACATTTCTAATTCACTAGCTCTTGGTTATTGGATATGTTTTGATTTTGAATAAGGCACTTGGAACATGGCTATGCTCCGGCAGATCTTTGGGCTGGTGTTGTTATTTATTTCTGTGTTTGTCTGTGCAGATGAAATCACTTCTGCATTGTTGGTTGGTGTCCCAGCCTGATGAATGATGCCTTGAATTATACCATTTGTGTCTCAAATGATACTCTATTCTCTTTTAAGTGCGCTGCTTTTTACCAGGGTCTCTATGGTTAGAGTTAGTGCACTCGACAAGCCATAGGGTGCCAATTGGGATGCACTCTATGTGCCATTTCCTCTCTCTCTCAGCTCTCTCAGGCAACATTGGAACCATTTGATCACCTGAAAACAAATTATCTTCTGCTGGCTTTCATTCAAATTCAATTAAATCAGCACAGAATAATTATGTGGAGTTACAAAAGAGTAATAAATGCAAAATAATTAATTAACTTAATAATCGGTATTTATGCACCCCCACTCCCCCACCCATTTTATTCTGCAACCTGCCTAAATAATTGTGTCTGATATTTGTAACTGAACTCACACAGTTGTTTTACATTCTGTACTAAATTACTGAAATTAAACTCTATAATTTACTAAATATTGTCTCTGAAATAAAAGTTTGGTAACTTGTCATGTCCAGAGGTATTTGTATTATTGTTTAGTTAACCCATAGTAAATAAATGGTTTAAATGGCACCTTATTAGAGGAAAGTAAAGAAGCTGTGTTCAGTAAATAAGTTGGATATAAGATAAGCAACCATAGCACTTGAACAGATTTGATGTGCAGAGCATCTAGTATTAAGCTAATGACAATTGCTTACAGGTCCTGTTTTTTAAACTTTCAAAACAAAAATGAATGTTTTAAATAAGTATTAAGGGTAGGTCTGAAGTAGATTTTATATTTTTTCAAGTTAACAATTTGCTTACTTCACCCATGCTCCGCCAAGGTTTTTTCTGCATAAATCTTTGACTACGGTTGATATTCTTAAAAAAAATATGTAGGTAAACCTTAAATAGACAAATTTTTACTCTTAGAGGAGGGGATTCAACAAAATAATTAGATCCTTAGAAATGTTCTTCTGCTGAAGACGGAGACATAAACTATTAAATACCTGATATTGCCAAAAGTATGTGGACACGCCTACAAATTATTGAGTCCAGCTGTTTCAGCCACACCCATTGCTCACAGGTGCATAAAGTCCTGCACAGAGCCATGAAATCTCCATAGACAAACATTGGCAGTACAATGGGTCGGATTGTAGAGCTCAAGGATTTCAAACACTGTAATAGGATGCCACAAGTTAGTTTGTAGAGGTTCTGTCCTAATAGATCTTCCACAGTCAACCGTAAGTGATATACTTGTGATGTGGAAGCGTCTAGGAGCAACGGCCCAGCCACCAAAGTGGTAGACCATGCAACCTCACAGAGCGGGACAGCGCTAAACGTGAAGCAGAAAACGTGCAAAAATCACCTATCGACTGTTGTCACCACCGAGTTCCAAGCTGCCTGTTGGAGCAAAATCAGCACAAGAACTGTGAATTAGGCGCTTCACAACGTGGGTTTCCTCAATGGGCACAAATTCCCACAGAGGCATTACCAATGAACCTGCCTCGCCAAATGAATAAATACATTCCACTCATTACATTGATTGATTATAAAATATCTATGTTACCGTGTATGATGATCAAGTTTATAATACAGCATACCAAGGTAATACAAATGCACAATAATGATTAATTTATTATTGAATTGAAGATCTGTTATTTCGTTTTTATTTAAGATTTTTAGAAGATTTTCAGGACGAAGGAAAAAAAGACCCTTTTTATAGAAGATTTTCAAGACGGAGCAAAAAATAATTATTCTTGCGTTATTTTCTGAACAAACTTCTATTTCTAATTTGAGGGCTTCAGCCCATCGGAAGTGCCACCTTGTGGTGTTATCAAATCACGGACATCTCATCACAGTTTGAAAGCTAATTTTCTTCTTTAGAGAATGGTTATTGCATGTTACATGTTTGTTCCCTTTTTATTCAGTATAATGCACATACAATCACATTCTGAGCCACCCTAAAGAAAACTAAACCAGACAGTCTATGGCAGTCTACCCAAGAGAAACCATGTTACATTAGGTGTTGTACTTTGCTGGGACAATACTCAAACTATCTATTCACCTTGTCCTCTCCCACCTGACAGCACAGTATGGGCTTGGCTGGGAGCCATGTTAGGTGATACCACTTTTAAAATATTCGATATAGTGCCCACTTTAAACAGCACCCAAGACGCTACCATACCCTTGAAAGAGTAGGCACCCACCTAGGAGTTAGCGCTTATTGCTCTTTAAACTGAATGATTGGGCTAAAAGGAAAATAACTGTAATAAAAATGTTAATGATTTTTGGTAGAGAGACTGCCTTCAGATGCTTTGTTAACGTCAACAGCAAATTCAGTATAGGAAAGGCACAATGAAAATGTGTGAGGATCCTCAACACGCTTAGCTTAGACTAAGGGTTCAAAAGGAGCACCACACAGTGTGTCCAGAACAAAAGTCCCATGTGGGCGCATAGGTATAGACATGCACCCTTCAAAATCATACACGCATTTTACACGAATAACCTAGTTAATGGCAAATCCATTATTAGAACATCTAAATCTGAATTATCCAGCGATCATACATTGTTTATCAAAAGGTTTCTGCAGTTCAAAACTGTAAGGTACAGAGAGTATAGAGATATTACAATCCACATTGGCACCAAGAATATTAGGATAGGATTAGCACAACATAGCTTTACTGTGCAAACTATCTAGTATGAAGCATTGGCAATAAATAATGAGATCTGCAAAACTGGAGTTTTGCTATCCTTTGTTCCAATAACATAGAAAATAATCAAACTACACTAGCCCTTCTATGAGTAAGGCTTCAATGCAGGCCGCAAGTAGAGTCTATCTTTATCATACTTTGTGTAGCCTGCTCAGGTTTTCCCATGATCTCGATTACGTAATTTTCTTGAAAAAAATCTTTATTGAAAAACAACGATTCGTGACGAAAGTACTGCCTCAGCAAGGCATTTCCTCATGGTTACTCTTACAACAATATCCTCTACACATACCATTACATTGAAAGTGTTGCAAACTTTTATGACAGCAAATCTCAATTCTAGTCATGAAATCCATGCAGCCCACTCAATCACTTTTCATAGCTTTTGTTACAGGCCCCCTGGGCCATATAAAGTGTTTCTCACCGAGTTCTCTGAATTCCTATCTTACCTAGTAGTCACAGCAGATGATACTCACATTTTGGTTGACCTTAATATTCACATGGAGAAATCTGCTACCAATTTTAAAAGGCTTTTGGAGCCATAATCAACTCATTGCTTTTTCCCCCATCTTGTCTTAGACCTAAGCATTCCCACAATTATAACCTAAATCAAGTTCTGTACTGTGGAATATATATTTTACATATAAATATTTTTTCTTATCAGAATGGATATTTTACATCCTCATCAGACAACCATGTTATTACATTTATCATTACAACAACACATTTATCTGTATCCAAAGCCACACTATGAATTATTAAGAATTATATACATCCAAAAGATTCCTGGATGCCTGTCCAGACCTACACCAATTAACAAAGGAATACATATATTTTAAAACCAAGGATCAAAACCTAACCCTGAATATGTTTGACAAACTCAGATATCCTGAGACTGCATAGAACTGCCGCTACCCCAGATCAGTGGGGAGACTTTTTTTTAAATACTGTGTCCCTCGACACACACAAATATAGTAATGTCCTCTAAACCTTCCAGCTGTCTACCAGACCTTTTTCAAAACAACTGAAGGTGCTTCTGACTGTGCTTGGTCCATCCAATGTTAAACATAGAAAATGACTTCCTATCATCAGGAACTAAACATACTAAAAGCAGCAGTAATACTGTAAGTCAAACCTTGACCCACAAACCTATTGTCCTACATCTAATCTCTTCTTCCTCTCATACGAGTAAGAAAAGGAAGGTTCCTAGCAACGCACTGCCTTCCTGAAGACAAGTAATATATAGAAAATGCTTCAACAGCTTTTTAACCCAATGATAGCAATGAGACGGCAATAGTGAATGTGTAAATTACCTTACGATATACATGACTGAGTCTTATAGATTTTGCGTTTGTTCATTTAATCCAGAGCAATTTACAGTTAGCATTTTGATTCAATCCAACACAAAGAATAGATTCTGTACATTTATGTGGAGAAAACCCCAGCCTCTTACAATTTCAATGCATTTGAATTACAACACATAGAACAACAATCATGTCTGAAGATTTCAAGGCAATGGCTCTTCAGTCTTCAGTCCACTTGCACTCCCACTGCCAGCAAACAACCATCATTCACCTTTATGCTGTTGACACTGTCCTGTATACAACTGGCCCCTCACTGAACACTGTGCTGACCACCCTACGACATGGATTTAATAACATCCAAAATGTTTTAATTGACATCAACCTCCTCAATACCTATAAAAAAAAGGTATGCTCTTTTATCTGAGGCTACCTCGGCCTGCTGGCCACCTAATGTGTCAAAGTATGCCAACACCTGCCTTGGTATCGGTCTGGATTGCTCACCAAAGTTCTACATTGTTTTGTTTTTGCATTACAGACCAAGCAGCATTCACATCAGCCCTGGCCTTTCCTAGCTAAGTCCCTGCATCAACGTCAACATTAGGTAATGTTAGAAAATCTTCCTAAATTTTCTTTTGCAAAAGTTGGGAAAAGTGTTAGTTACCGTATTTTCCGCACTATAAGGCGCACTTAAAAGCCTTTAATTTTAAAAAAAAACGACGATGCGCCTTATAATCCGGAGCGCCTTATATATGGATCCATATATGAATATATCAGTCTCAACTGTGATCCGAGTTTTCACGAAGGCAGGAATAATCTCTGAACTGCCAGGCAACAGCAGCGACACTGACTCGGATAATGACGAGAGGAAGCGGGGCAGGTTGGATGCCGTAGTCGCCCAACTGTTCAATTCGGACACTGAAGAAGAAGAATTCAAGGGATTCGTGGACGGGGAATGAACTGAAAAAATTTTGCTTTACGTTTTATAGGTAACTGAACATTGTTGAGTATGCACTAACGTTTGATTTAGTGGTATCAGACTGTTTCTTTTACTACGGTACGTGTTTACTGAATTAGGGAAAAGTTCCTCTCCACGTTTGGGAGTAGAGTGAGCAAGGCTGGGAGATAATGTTAATATGGACATTAACGTTTGAACAACGTTACCATGGGAGTGAAAGGAGTTGTCAGAACGCTTAATAAAGTTTGACTTTATCTGACTGTTTTGTTGACATTCCCTTTAGCACATCTAGTGGATGCATAACGCAAACCCAGTCAAACGTTTGACTGCAATATTTTATGCGCCTTATAATCCGGTGCGCCCTATATATGAAAAATTTTCTAAAATTGGTCATTCATTGAAGGTGCGCCTTATAATCCGGTGCGCTTTATGGTGCAGAAAATACGGTAACCACTGTGTTGCATCACCTCTTCTTTTAACAATACTCGGTAAGCGGTTGGGAACTGAGGAGACTAATTGCTATAGTTTTGTGTCAGTGGGCAACAGGTCTGGCCAAGACACCCATGCCATGTGCACTAATGCACCCCCATACCATCACAGATGTTGGCTTTCGAACTGTGCACTGGTAACAAGTCGAGAGGTCCCTCTTCTTTTCAGCCCAGAGAATACAGCTCTAAATACCAAAAAGTATTTAACATTTTGATTTGTCAAACCACTGGACAGTTTTCCACTTCATTTCAGTCCATACTAAATGAGCTCTGGCCCAGAGAAGGCGGCGGTATTTCTGGATCTTGTTTATATGCAGTATTTATTTTTGCATAGTAAAGGTTTTACTTGCATTTGTGGATGCAGCGACATACTTTGTTCACTGAAAGTGGTTCTCTTATGTGATTCTGAGCCCATGCAGTGATTTCCACTACAGATTTGTGTCTGTTTTTAATACAGTGCCACCTGAGGGTCCGAAGATCACGGCCGTCCTATATTGGTTTTCAGCCGTGTCCCTTGCTTTTAATGATATTTTGTACCTTAGATGATGAGGTCCCCAAACTCCAAATTTTAAGTTGAGAAACGATATTCTTTATTGTTCCACTATTTGTCTTTGCAGTCTTTCACTGAGTGGTGAACCCCTTCCAATCTTTCCTTCTAAAAGACGCATCATCTCTGGGATGCTCCTTTTATATCCAATGTCCAATGTCACTGACCTGTTGCCAACACGCCTCTGTCCCAGCATATTTGAAACGTGTTGCTGGCATCAAATTCAAAGTGTCCATATATTCTTTAAGAAACAATAACATTTCTCAGTTTCAACACTTTTGAATTTGTTGTCTTTGTACTATTTTCTATTGAATTCAGGGTTTACATGATTTCCACATCATTGCATTGGGTTTTTCTTTACATTTTACCCGGCATCTCAACTGTTTTTGAAACAGGGTTGTACATAGACACATCTGTTTATGTCACTTTATCTGATGATCCCGATGTAATGTAAATGGAAGTGTGCTCTTTTTCAGTGAACTATAAGAACTATATTGAATTATTTGAGCCAGTATAAAACAGTTTGAAGTGCCAGGTTTTGAGGCCACAACTCCCACCAGGAGCCAACATGACAATGATTAAACTTACTACTGTAAATCACTCTTGAGAAGAGTCAATAAGTTCATTGAATGTAACTGATTATGTAAGGTCTTCATGGAGTGTATTGCTAGTGCTATTTCACCTCCCTGCTCACTCGTTGACGACGCACCAATAGTACATTGCTTTACATTTGGAACACGACCCCAGTATACAGTATTAAGTATCCGGCATTCCTTCATAGTGCAGGAGATTACAATGTTCTCTCTCTTTCTGTATGCTGAGAGATGTTTTTTTTTTTATTTAGTGCCCTTGGGGACCACTTGATGAGACAGATTAAAGATTATATTGCAGAGTTACAGGACAAGTTTGTGGAACATTTTTACTGAATCATGTATTATCTTCAGCTCCAATGTTAGCATTTCAACATCTGTAATAGTATAAACACCACAGTTTCAAAAGAATATACTGTATGTTACCGAATGTTGTTGAAATGCAAATAGGGGTAAAACTGAGTGGGAGAGTCTGTCTCCAAAATGTGTTTCTATAATGAAACCTATTACATTTGTAATTGTTTCTGTTCAATACTAAGGTTGTGGAACCACGTTGTACTCACCCCAACTCCCAAAAAACAGTGCAAACTATCTCCCTTATAACTATGTATGACAGTTCCTTCTTTTGTGGTATGCCAATAATGTTTAATTAGTATATACTTAGAGATATTATAATTGGGTGTATGACATCCCGTTTCCCCCTCATCAGTCACGCATACATTTTGAACATTGTGATTGAAACCTTTCAAACTGATTTTCCTGCACTTTAAAATAAATAGAACAAATAGGATGTAGGACGTAAGTTACATGTCACATGTTATTATACAGCCTTTACTGTATAGTCCCGCACAACTCTATCTACCCTTTTAAGCCTCAAGTAACTCAATGAAAAATCATCTAGAGCACTCTAACAAGCAAGATACTTCATTATATTATTCTCAATTAAAACCTGTCCTCAGCAGCATTAGTCATTTTAGCGCTCGTCATTCATACTAATTAGTGGCGCAGCCCTCAGTGCCTCGCTCTGGAAGAGGATATGTCAATATCCCATTAAACGATCCAGAGATATGACGCTGATTGACATTCTGTGAAACCCAGGGAAGTAATTACATTATATGCTTCAGTGTTTAAAAAAATGATTTCATATTTCACAAGGCTTTCAGTGATTTATATGTAAATCATATAACTGTGATATCTCTGCACCCAGGCTACATATTAATGTCAGTGTGATACCAAAGCTAAAGAATCTTAATCTGACTCGTTTACTTTGTGCTTGAGTATAAGGGTAATGCCTTAACTCCTTTTTAAACAATGTGATTTATTCAGAATATTGGTACGGACAAGTATAATGAAAGTAATATGTTGATCTTCCAAACCAGAAAGAGTTTATTTTCGAAATGCTACACCATAATGAGATTTCTTCCCACACAATCTTTTCTGAAAAAAATATTTAGATTTGCCATTTTGCTAAATCAATCAATTATTCTGTCAAAATATGCTTTGTCACATGTCTTTGTGTATTCTGTTCCACATCAGTGATCTGAAAGAGAATGTTTTCTTTTCATCTCATCGTTAACTAAACAAATGGGCATGTTTACTGGCCTGCTGTCACCCTCTTGCGTAAATATCTATCTACAACAGTGATCCAATCATCTGGAATGTAAGTATGTCATGTGAAATTATTCCTTCTAATTTTACAATAAATCGGCAAGCAATTGATTTTCATGGCAACATGTTTCTGTTTAGTTTTTGCAAAATAACTATGCATCAAGAAACGGTGGTAATAATTATGCTGACAACTTATCACATCACATACATGTTATTGTTTTTGAATCTGTGTTAACACTCTAAAATGACTGTCACTGGCTGTACTGATGTTTATTACATATATTTTTTACGAATCTCATTAATATTTATGCAACCTGGCAGTTCAATGCTGGTCACCCATTATATTGCACAGCTTGAGGGATAGTTGTAATGCCGGGAGCCCTAACCCTAACCCATGTTACATATTGGATGGAAAAGGAGTCACATTGGCTATAGGATGGTAAAACTAATTTAAAACAAGACTAGAATTCTACGTCTGTGTTTGAACGACTGGCCTAGACTATGACTGTAGTGTTGATTCCTGAACGTGGAGGAAATCATTTATGATAAACATGGAGATGATTTTCCCTTTTGGTCGCTATATCTGTACAACACACTATGGAGTACATGCTCATTTCGTTCCACACCTAAGCAGACATAATACATTATACACACTACACTATTGAGGCGGTAGTGTGTTTGTCGCGGTTGACCTTTCGTAGATTTGATTTAGTCTATAAACCCCCTTTCCTTTTGGCTCTGAGTCATCGCTGTGCAAAAAACAAATTGGGTCCAGAATCAGAAAACGAGTGCAAGAATGATTCAGATTGTATCACCTGGACATTGAGGCTTTCTGATGGGCTCTTGTTCTAATTAGCCTTGGAAATAATTGTATAGTATGAAGTGTGTCCCCCCTTCCGAGACCTTTTCTCATGCCTAGACCATCCGAGGCTGGTACCGGCATGAGGAAAGGAACAGTCAAATGAACTGTTGCAATAGAAAGTATAACAATACAATGGCACTGCCTGCTTGGTTGTCATAAAACATTAAGCACAAACCAATTATACCTATCTGAAATCATGGCTTGTCTTTAAGCTAAATGTTAAAACATATTAAACATCAGCTGGAGAAGGGGTTGGCCTCTTGGTCTGAATTAAATGTCAACGTGTTATTGTTAAACAAAATGTGACCTCATATTCTGAAAAAAACACAATGTGTCATTTGCTGATATAGATTAGTCTGTCTGGGAATAATGCCTCTATGGTCATAAATTAGCCCAGACCTGCCTGTAATTGAGTGACACATCTTTGATTTGTAGCAAGTACCGGTAATTAATTTCAATGCTACTACATCATGCTATCATTTATCTCACCTTCCTGTCATTCCAACTGACAGAATGGAATAGAATCCTGGTGTGTGGAACGTGCAACACTGCATGCAATTCAATTAGGCACTTGTACAACAGACAACAAATGTTTTTCAATGTGTATCACTCCTCTGCGACATGCGGTAACGTATTAGGTTGTAATTTGTATGTTCATATCAAACTATTTATTAGTATGTATTATTAGTCATTGGTTGTGTTGTTTTACGTCTACTAACATAATCGAACGACTACTACCAATATTTTTTTGTATAATAGATTTCCACCTAGGGTAATTACATTGTAGTGTCACTGCTACCACAACACTTGCAGTGTGTAACACTGTGAGACAGATCTGTGAAACCTAGAGAATTGGCTTGGTCAGGAGGGATGAAAGGAAGCCATGTTAAAACAGGGGAGAAAAAGACTATCGCACAATAAATGGCACAATATTCTTTATTTAGTGCCATTCTTTTGACCGGGACTCTTAGTGCTTCGTCAAAGCTAGTGCACCGTATAGAGAATTGTGCCATTTGGGAGTAAGTCAGTGGGATGGCTGGGTCTGGTGATTCATATACTTGTACAGATTACCTAAAGCAGTTAAAATAAAAAAGTAATGTTTTAAGAGAGATGTTTTTTTTTACCTCATACTACTTACTGTGTTTGTCTGTCATGCACCGTAGCACCAAAGCAAATTCCTTTTATGTGTAAACGTACTTGGTAATAAAGCCGATTCTGATTCTGATGCTGTCAAGCTCCAATTGCACATTTGTTCGCATTGCAAATTCATCCTAAAATTGTATGTTTATAGAAATAGTTTGGTATTTTCAAAAGTCTTAGACTGTATCTTTAAGTTTGATATGTACAGAGCACTATTTCCAAGACAAAACAAATGTAAAGTATGTTGGTTCTAAATGTTCTTTTTGCAGTTCTTTTTGCAGTCAAATTGGGTATTTCAGCAGCATGCTGCTATAAACACAGACAGTGAATGACGCCACTGAACAAATTGTGGTCTCAGAGAGCTTATGTGTTGAGTTCAGCTGTTGTTGACTGACATTAGCTAACTTTAGCTAAGTGATTCAGTTAAAAAATGACTAGCTATTTGCTTTTATTAACTTTCCTGGTGCTAATGTATGTTATAGTGGCTAGCTGCTGGAAGCCAGAGAGTTTGGACAAGCAATATAACAGGTTACATGCTCTGGGAGCAGCTGTGACTGGGCAAGAAAGTGTGGCTAGCTAGTGTAGAGCATTCAAATTTAGTAACCTTGAATGCTTCCTTTGGATGTGTCACCTTATGGATGTTGCAGTCTCTTTTTAATCATCCAAAACCGAGAATTTGAGCATAGAAACCTATTGCTAAAAAACTGTATAGTTTTCTCTGTAGCGGTCAGACAAATCATGACAGATCATTTTAATCTGCATTGGTGTCATATCGGTTTAGATGTGATGGTAGGGAGATTTGAATTCAACATTGAGCTTCAACCAATCCCTAATGTAATACAAAGCTTCTCTGTAACACAGAGGTGGAAGAAAGATAAAGGAGACAAAGAAAATATATGGAACAATGTCTCTAGACAGTCAATTTACTCCCAAACATTGTTTGGGTTATTGAGAATGATAACAATACATTGAGGAGGCTTGTGTATCATCTCACACAGACACGTTTCTCAGAGGTTGACATAATTGCCCTTCCTTCCTCCTGGTTCTATCTGGGCAACATCAATCTATATTGCAGGGCTGTCAGAACTGTCTGAGTCACAGAATAAAGCTTGCCTACTAGGGAAGTGGTGGAGCTAACAGTTAACTACAAGATGCTTCTGAGGATGAGATGTGAGATCATAACACAGGGCGACAGAGGAGACTCAAGCCTACTCTTTACTCTATGTGTCATGGGCAGGTTTAGTGAAAAACACTAAACTAAAGTACCATACAGTTGAATAGCAATAAAGTCCCATACAGTTGAATGCTCTGTGTTGATGTCTAATGAGAGTAGATTAAAGGGTGTGTACAGCCCCTAAACTACGTTGTTGTTTTTTATATTGTAGTGCTGATACACAAACGTAACTATTGGATTTGGATTGTTTGTCTCTTAGCATGTGATACAGTACTACTGTTTACAGTTGATTATTTAATATACTATATTTATCAGATAATATAGAAACTAATAGTTTCAAGATTTATATAGCAAAAATAAAAATCTGAGAATGTTAAATATCCATTGCACATAATAATAAAGATAGTACAGAGATCATGTTCTAAAATACCTCTTAACTTCAGGATAAAAATATAGTTATAGGGTGAGGCAATATTTCACTCGGTGAAACAGGAGCAGGCAATCTGCCTTTAGAGTGGAGAAGGCAGCAGTGTTTTATAATGGAAGAAATTCAATGTGACATGTTGAGAATGAATTGCTCAGTCAACCAGAAATGTCCCTTGTTCTAATGGCTTGGGACATTCAATGGCACGTTCTCCCCCTCCCCCTTTACCCCCCAACACACACACACACACACACATTTTCTCTTCCTATCTGTCTCTTTCTTTCATTGCATGTACAGTTTGTGTAAACAGTACAGGCAACTGTGGCGTATCACGTTATAAAAGATGTATGACCACGGATATTATTCTTATTGTAACCACGGAATCCAGTTTTGCAAAAAATGGCTACATTTGTACAAGACCCGAAGGACCTCATAAGGGCGGAACCTAATTGAGCTTTGAAAAATCTAATTTGTCGCAATATCATTGCTACGGTTTTGTAATGATCCGTTCATTAATTTTTCAAACAGAGATGGCCTGTCCCAACGGTTAATATGTCAATAAAGTTGAATTAACATTGTAGTCATATCTGCAGTTTTATTAAATATTCTGAAATATACAGTATACTATATTTTTCCATAGATGGTTATGTTGCTGGTCATTTACTACAGTTTTGAATATATCATTGTACAGGTAAGGGATTCTTTCATTACTGATTGCTGCTCTGATGTGGTATCAATTTAGTGTAAGTACATTTGCTATTTCCAAGGCATTCCTTTCAAAAATATGGAATACTGTCAAACATCTTTTAGCTGTACTGACACATGATTGACACAGATAGTTATCCTGTTCACCTGCTAATATACCATACATGACACATGATCTCGTGTGGTCATGGGTTGAAAGATTGTATTCTATTATCCAAGACTGAAAAACTATGATAAATTGGACTCTTTAAAATATGTCTGTCTAGATGTCACTATCACATCCGGTATAGTGGTGTTTTGCCACACTCTCAGTCACATTGTGTATCAGTGAATGTGACAGTGTTTCATTGTAAACACTGCCAGTTCTCTAGGCTCATAAGCAGGGTTTGGGGGGAAATGAACGGGTATCTAATCTTCTCTAAGAACGTGTTAGCAGTACAATCAGGATAGCCAACGGAACACTCTGAATACTAGATAATTCCATATTCACACATTGATACATATTAAAAATATGCTCTAAATTTGGTATGCACTTTTAGCCATTATCGAACAATTATCATAATTAGAAGACATTCATTGTTTTCCATGGTTTGACCAGTCAAAGTCATTAGAAAGGCTAGAATAGGGGCAGTTTTAGACGGTCCAAAGCTGTTTATTAGCGCATCGTTTGCTTTGACATCTCTAAAGAAGCACTAGACTCTGAGTTCATGCTATAAAAAAAAACAAGTTTGTGACATTAGTTAATTTGTCGCTATATTTTGCTATCATCTAGGGGACAGAGGCAATAGACAGCGGGTTTTCAGAACATTTTGTCTTCTGAAAAGATATGCAAATGTTTGTCCATTATTCTTGGCAAAAAAGCTGAAGCTCAGTCAGATTGGATGGTGAATGTCTGTGAACAGCAATTCTTGCCATTGATTGTTAATTGGATTCAGGTCTGGGCTATGACGTGGCCATTTTAGGACATTAACATGCTTTGATCTAAACCATGTCATTGTGGCTCTGGCTGTATGTTTAGGGTCATTGTTCTGCTGAAAAATGACAACTATTAGTCCTGTGACACAGGGCAATCCTTAAAGAAAATCGGACAGACAGATTCTCCCATCTCAGCTGTTGATCTTTGTAGCTCCTCCAGAGTTACCATGGGCCGCGTAATTGCTTCTCTGAATAATTTTCTCCTTGCCCGCCTTGTCAGTTTTGGTGGACGTCCTTGTCTTGGTAGGTTTTCCAGTTGTGCCATGTTCTTTCCATTTTCTGATGATGGGTTTTTTGGTGCTCTGTGAGATGTTCAAAGCTTGAGATATTTGTTTATAACCTAACCCTGCTTTCTACTTCTCCACAACTTTATCCCTGACCTGTTGGGTGAGCTGTTTTGTCTTTATGCTGCTGTTTGTTCAGTAATGCTCTCTAAAAATCTGAGGCCTTTACAGAACCGTTGTATTTGTACTGAGTGCACCACATAGGCTGATACAATCTGACAAGAATGTTGTAGTTATTGAATATACTGAAGTATGTCAGAAGAGTAGGATGTCCCAAACTATAGTACCTTGAAATTCTTTTGCCAAAAGTTCCCGGATGGTCTATTATTTCCGTGCATGCCTATTAAATGTATGCATCCGTGCATGCCTCTTTCAACAAGGCCTAGATTGTAGGTAAATCTAGGGGTAAAACGTGAGACTATGGGGTAATATTGAAGATATTAAAAGAGAAGAGGATTCTTTTGTCTTCATTTCATTTGTCTAAAAAGTCAGTTATTGTCGCCTATAATGGTAGTTATTGCTTCATTGACGTATGAAATAAGAATTAACGTTGTTGTGACATGTTGTGCTGTTCCCAATCCAAGAATCGGATTGGTAAATTGCTAAAGTGATCCCTCTGCATGAACTAGCTCTGATACTTTTTTTAAAAGCCTACCTTTGTAAGTGGGAATATGGCTTCCATCAGGCTATAGTCTTTAGAAAGCCAGAGAAATTTGTCAAGCTAGCTATCTTGCAATGTCGTGGCTGACAGGAACCTTATTACTGTTGAACAAGGACAATCATATCTACCCCACACTTATTTTTAAATAAAATCCCAGGCTCAATCCATCAATGACGTAATTGGTTGAACATTTCCAGTGTGAAATTTCTAAAATGTTGCTGTGGTGCATAATTATGTCTGAAACACCTCCAATCACTCATAATTATGTAGGGAGACAAAAAAGTGTTTTACAGTGGATTTTAATTGTCTTGGTAGTTGCGTGCATCCTTTCCTGTAATGAAGCTATTTGAATTTGCAGCATTGCTAATCCCATGCAAAAGTCTGAGAGAGACTTACAATGTAGTGCATAATGGCATGTTGTTTTCCCCTTTCAATGAAGTCGCCATACAGGCCTTGTCTCATTATTTTGTGTATTTGGCCTAATCATGTTTTGCATCAAGAAGGTTTGTTTTTTTGGCTCAAAGGCTTTTCTCTGAATTACTGGCCTAGAGCCACAGGGCTGGGTTTTTGGTAAAGACCCACAACATAAAATAATGTCATGGTCCATTATTATTACCTAATGGATAAGAATATGTCCATGTTTTGGGAAAACAGATGTATCTTTCCTTTATGTATTTCTTAAAAGATGAAAAGGTGAATCCTTCTGTGCAGAATACTAAGCAGATCAGGATTTGTATGTTTTTTTTAGAGGTTTCTGCTAAATTGCTAACATGTAAAAGCTATTATTTAACAGGCGTTTGTTTAGATTAATTATTATTTCAAGAATGACAAAATCCATCCTTACAGTGCTTAAGACTAGGTATACCTTGCATCTTTTAAGACAGCCATGTACAAAAATCCTGGCTCACATATTTTGTTTTACCTTTCCGCTTTAACATACTGTGAGATTTTAGGTTGGGTTAAATGAGCCACTGTCAGCTTACAATTGTCTAATAAGTATATTAGCCGCATATTTGCAGGGCAGCTTGACATAGACCACATACTTACTGGGTCTTGTAGGATATGTATGGGGGTTATGTCTTGTAGGATATGTATGGTGGTCATGTCTTGTAGGATATGAATGGTGTTCATGTCTTGTAGGATTTGTATGGTGGTCATGTCTTGTAGGATATGTGTGGTGGTCATGTCTTGTAGGATATGTGTGGTGGTCTTGTCTTGTAGGATATGTATGGTGGTCATGTCTTGTGGGATATGTATGGGGGTTATGTCTTGTAGGATATGTATGGTGGTCTTGTCTTGTAGGATATGTATGGTGGTCTTTTCTTGTAGGATATGTGTGGTGGTCTTGTCTTGTAGGATAGGTATGGTGGTAATGTCTTGTAGGATATGTATGGTGGTCTTGTCTTGTAGGATTTGTATGGTGGTCTTGTCTTGTAGGACTTGTATGGTGGTCTTGTCTTGTAGGATTTGTATATTGGTAATATCTTCTAGGATATATGGGGGTCAGGTTTGGTAAGGTATATATGGTGAGCTATTTGTTATTTGACCATGAAGAGGTTATGGAATCAAACATACAACACAACAATATTTGCTTTTATTGTAAGTGGTGGCTGAGCACTAAACACCAGTATGTGGAAATCGGGGTGGGGTTAACAAAGTGGACTAGACTGTGTCATTCAATCATTAGCCGTGTAAGGCCCCTCATGAAGAACCATAATGCAGTTTTTCTGTTCACATGCTCAATGTCTCATCTATGGACCATGGCTCTGACTGACTGTGCTGTTATACTCTCTGAGGCATTAGCATTAAGCAGAGGCTGTAATATAATGTCCAGTGGTTTTAGTAGAGAGAAAAAAGAGGCTTCCCACCATGCTCTGTTCAGGGACAATGTTTATAATCACCACACCATTAGTAAACTCTCCCCAGCCATGAAGATGAAGGAAAGGGTTAGAAAAAAAGCAAAGAAATAAATCACTACAGAATATGCATGCATAAATCCGAACACATTTGTTCCCATGGCAACCATTCAGCATGTCATTCACATGTCAAGCTTCATCAGCGTGCGATGGGCTCCTTTGTCTGAGGGCCTGCTGCCTTGACGAGTCCCCCTCTCTTGCAGCATGGTTTGGTCACATTCAGATGGCCCCCCAACCCCCTTTCTCTACTCCTACCGACATCCAGGTCATTCGCAAAAGTGTTTTTCATCTCTTTAATTCACGTTTGGCTAGTTTTTCTTTATCGCCAATCGCACAACAAATAATCTGCATTGAATGAGAGAGAGAGCGGAGGCATGGCTATTTAACTTATTTTTTAAATAGAGAGGATTAGATTATATTAAGGGGGCCAACTCTTTCGGGTCAACACCTCAAAGAGTTCAGCTTTATTTGATAGATTTGGTGGGCGTTAGTCCTCAAGACTGGCTGTCAAGATCAGTTTAACAATCACAATGGACGGAAAGGCCATTTGACTTCTGTAATGTCCGCTAACATGGTCTAGTGTTACCATTGGATTACTGGCAGAGTTCCAGCACTTCCCCAGCATTGACATCAATATTTATGTTAAAGAACTCAAGTTGTGCAGAAGTTATTTGACTTCTTTGGTAATGTGTCTAATGGATATGTGTACACATTTATTTTGTTCAAGGTAGTAGATATGACAAAGGTGTTACAATGCTAAAACAGTATAAAGCATTCATATAGCCGTTACATCATCACAGCGCTGTGTAAACAAGACTAGTAACCAACACCACTTTATTCATTAGAAAGGCTATTTCTTTGAAGCCAGCCGACAGCTTCTGGTGCCTGTGAAGTATAGATTGTTTTGCTGAGTACAGCTGAAGCTAAACTAGAAAGAGGGTCATACTGAAACAGTAGTCTTTCTACGTGATGTATGTGTGTGATCCTGGTGGAATTGAAACTGAACAAAATGGAAAAACAAATAAAACCATCTAGTCTTTAACTAGCTTTTCATTCACTAGCACAACTTTACACCCAATCACGACAACATGACTTTAGTATAATATGATACTGAAAAGTGTATACATCTTTATATTCGTTTTTTCTTAGCATTTTTATTTATTTAATACAGAGCAAATGTGTATTTAAACATTTACAGAACGATATAGTAGTTTTTAATATTATACCAGTTTAATTGAAGTTCTGGGATTTCTGCCTGAACTGAAATACTTTTAGTTATGCTAATTAGTAATGCTAAAAAGTTCTATGTCTAGCAGTCACCTTTCTGGTACTAATAGTTACACAGGACATACTGAAAGCCTATATCCCCTGGAACTTTCTAGATTTCGCTTTGTCACTTTCTCAAAGTTTAAATGTGTATTATTTTCCCACGTATCTGCACATTATACTCGACAGGTGTATAATAATGGGATTTAGTTCATTATTGTGAGATTCAAATTCAAATACCTAATTAATTGGTGTTTCATAAAGTGTTGACATTTATATTGTTTCCCTGTTTTGGTAAGGAATTGCAAACAAAATGCTTAACTATCTTCCATAAGATCTAAGTAGTGGAAAGAGACACATCAGGGGATGGGTATGCAAATATTGTGAAGGCTTTTTAAAATCCAGAGGAACATGGTGAAGACCAATTAAGTAGAAGATGTATGGCATCACAATACATCATACTAGTCTCGGCCTAGTTCAGACCGTCCCTCCAAACTGGATGACGGAGCCAGTAAGGAGGAGGCTACTGCAGCAAGTGACCAATGGCAACGTTATAAGGTGTTGACGGCCATAACAATTAAAAGTGTGCAACAACATCCCAAGCAAAATGTTTAAAGAGTGAAATTAATATGGACTGGGTTTTTCTAACCAAGGGAAGTGTGATGTGATTGGGCAATGGAAACACGAGCAGGTGGTGCAATCAGGAGGAGTGGCCACTGATTGGTCCACCTCAGCAATGGAACCAATTAACTGATGATGGCAGAAGAATATACACACAGGATACCCGTAACCATGGGCATGCCTGGCTGCCTCTAGAACAGGCTCACTTTCCATTACTGATGATATAAACGAATGCTGGCAGCAGCAGAATGAAGTTAGATGTGTACAGAAGCACCTGGGCCAGAAGTGCCACCAGATTCATTGGGCCTCATTATCTTTGTAAGTGTTTTAAAAAATGTTTTCTTGACAAAGGTCCTAAGAAAATTGAACGTCGGATTCATAACATGTCCTTAAACCGCAAGAGTTTTGCACCAATGTTCCGATAATGCCATTGAATTCCATTGTCCTCGTAAACTGAAAGCGTGTGCCAGTTGATCCTAATTACACACAGAGGCGGAATCTAAAATCACATACATGCGTACTCTAGGCTGACCAGTCATAACATTATGACCACTGACAGGTGAAGTTAATAACACTGATAATCTCGTCATCATGGCATCTGTCAGTGGATGGTATGTATTAGGCAGCACATATTGTCCTCAAAGTTGATGTGTTAGACAAGGAAAAACTTGAAAGCGTAAGGATCTGAGCAAGGGCCAGATGCATTATATATTGACTAATATGCTTCAAAGAGGGATTGTCCATTTCACCTTGACATTAAAAGCTTTAGTAAATTAATATTTGAACATGTCTTAAAGTGTCTCCATAAATATACATTATGTGGTAAACATGCCTTCTGTCAGTGGGCTCAGTTTCATAAAAAGTTTAATTATTATTGGTCGCTGCTATTAAAACCTTGATAAATACATAAAGGTGAACAAATAGCATTGATTTATGTTAGAAAAAACTGTAAATTCTAGAATTTTAAGTGCGACCCCTGTCCTTTGCCTCAAAATGGTTTGATCCACAACCCCCCCCAGCCCTCAGCAGTTGCTTATCATGCAGGTATATTGCGTTTGTGGGAATGTGAGGGAGTCTGTAGTTGATGGCTGACTTTCACTAAGTAGTTCAAGGGATATGTTAGACATTTCTTTACTTTTACGGATCAAAACACATGTATAACCGTCACCAATCTTTGTTTGCATTGCATTACACTTCATAATTTGTTAGTTAGCGGTTAGCAGACGTTTGCTAGCTAGCTAGCTACAGGAACAACAACCAGTGTTTGTTTTCTGTAGGTAGGGTTCACACACACAATAGCTGAATTTGCAGAACTACAGTAGCGAGCAAACCGATGGCGCTAAAACAGTATTACTGCACTACGTTTGGTGTCCCTCGTTAGGAATTGCACTTGAGATCATTTAATTGTCCCCTCCAAAGTTGATATCAGATTATCGCCTCTGCATATATTAAACTTGATAAACTTGTTAATATGTACAATTGCTTTTTGTTTCCTAAATGGGGGAAACAGTGTATAATAAGGGCTGTACTTTGTAAATATGCTCTCAATAAAGCTGTTTGTCTGCACATTAACCTCTTGGCCATTGTTTAATTACCAATCCAGTGTGCTGGAGTATAGAGCCAAAACAACAAAACGTGTCACAGTCCAAATACTTCCTGCCCTGTATGCACTGTACCGACCAACAAACACAGTGAAGGAATGTGCTGACAAGGGGTCAAACTGCTTTTTCTCAGATTCCCCACAAGTCCCGGTGACCAATTGTGGGAGAGCAGCAGGATAGCTTCGCAGACTGCTTATTCTCTTTACTCTGTCAACAGAAGCCAATTGTCCAAATATGCGACACCCTAAGCCCTCGACACTTCAGTTCGGCAAGGCAAACCTCTACAAGCTTGGAAAATCATTTTGTCAAGATGGAGAGACCAGACAGAACAAAAATAATTGCATAGTCTATTGCTTTGAAATAGAACCATGTATGGCTTTCTACAGGCAACCAGGGGCTGGCCTCTCATTAGGGCATTGGCGGTGGTGCTGCACTTGATTTGTAATAGTGTCATAAATATTATTAATGACAATTTTTTCAACCTATCATCCTGTCAGCCACAGATCTAGGCGTTAAGCCGGAAGCCCAGCACTTGAAATGCATCTAAATTGCATGCCTATCGGGGAGGGCTGCACCGATGTGACACTAGGGATTTAATCACTCATTTTACAGTATTGTGTTAATGAACCACTTTGGAGCATTGCATTGAATAACCAGGTCACTATGTACTTTTGGAAATAGTCCTCTGTAGCTCCCTATAGCAGGCGTAACTCAGTCACGCTAATCCTGGCCATTCCATAGATGTATATCAATGGGAAACAGTACCTCTGCATCAAACAAGCGGCTGCGTTAAATTACAAGACAAAGAAAAGCAATATACAAGTTAACTGTAAGTAAAGCTGTTTTCCAAAGCTAACATAGGATGCAGCTTGACTGGGCTGAAAGATCATTTTTGTCAAAGCAAATTTACTTTCAGCATTCAACTAGCAGCTAGGCTACATGAAGAGTTAACTTCTACTCTGTTAGGGGATTTATGAATATGGACTGTACAATCAATACAGAGCACTTTGTGCAACAGCTCAAGCGGGACTGCATTGTTTGTGTGATTTTATGAAATCTGATTAACTTTAGCAATGAATGTGTTCGGAATTTTATTCAAATATCCATCTGTCCAAATAAAAAAATATATTCTCGGGGGTTTACTTTTTCACATTATATTTTCATTAAAAAAAACTAATTTTGGTGTTTCACATATACACATTATGAATTCACTAAGGAATCAATTTAGTAACCACAGTATTATAGAAGTAAACATTTTAATAATCAATAAGCTGTCAATATACTCCTAAGCAATGAATATATTGAACTACATGTATTGATAAATAATGCTGATCAATATCTATTCACATAGTCAAGTATGCACTGTATATTAGTACAAGCACTGGGACACAGAGAACACTGAGGTAACGTCATAAAAGTTACCAGTTGACACCATGACCCATCTCTCTGGTCAAGCTCTAGGTCTCTGGGTGTGCGATTAACTGATATCTTATCTGCCTGTTGTAACTCTTCTTAGACTGTTGGGGTCTCGTGAGGACGCATGGGTTGCGTTGTCTCCTGAGATAACCAGGCCAACGCAGTTTCATTAAGTGTTAAGGGGGGCGATAATTAGTAACCCCAGGAGGAAGGGCCGCCAATAGCTTGTCATGAGTGGGAGGATCTGTTGAATGGGACACGACAGGACATGGTATAAAAGTTTGTGTTAGAAAGTTGTACGTTGGTCTTTTCTGCAGAAACTTCCCGACTTTATGATGATGTTCATTAAAGTCTATTTGATTCCACAGCCTCCGACGTTCTTGCATCTTTTTGAGAACCAAAGTATTTTCCACGACAGGTTTCCGCCGGGTCCTTAATAACCCATAAAGGTCTATGGGTCATTTGGGACCCCAACATCCGCCTGGCAAAATCTTGACCTTTTGACCTCTCAGGAGGTCATCCTTTGTTTGAGAAGACTTAATGAGTATATTAGTGAAAACGGGGGAAGAGAATACAAAAAACGTATGTTGACATGTAGCTGTTTTTATTGAGAAGCTCAAAGTATTCTCCAACAAGTAGGGCTTATTCTTTCACATATGGACATCCCAAGGGGTTCAAAACCACAAACAATTGTGTATTGTTTAAAAATGTAACATAATATACAAGTAATCTACATTATTTCTGCAAATTGTAAAATTGTCAATTTTGGATCCCTACAAAAAATCAAAGATGAGATTTAATTCTGATCAGATCAGATTAACCCCTGAAAAACTGTCTAGTTCTTTGAATGCAATCATGAAAAACAGTGTTTTTGTGGTCGAGATTTGGAAGGTTTCTGCTTTACAGAAATACACAAACGACATGTCGTTCTTAGCAACTGACTGTCCCCTACACCGTGAAAAAAGTAAAACTATAGGCTTTTATATTTAATAATTCCGGAGATATGAATAGAAATGTAACAGGTGCGCTTTTAGACGCAAAACTGCGTCTAATGGCCTGTAAGAGATTTCAGTCGCGATATGGAAGGCATCTACTAGAAATACATAAACGACATATCATTCTTTGCCCCTGACTGTCCCCTACAACATGTAAAGACACGTAGGCTTGAAACCTGTCCGGAGATATTAATAGAAATGTAACAGGTGCGATTTCTTTTTTTTTGTTTTTGTGGTCGAGTTTTGAAAGGCTTTTCCTTTACGAAAATACGCATATGACACCTCATTTCCGTAGGGTTCTATCTATAACCAATCTGGAGATATGAATAGAAATGTAACGGGTGCGCTTTTCAACGCAAATTTGCGTGAACCGATTTAGGAGGAGGACTTAAAAGTAATTCATCTAAATACAGACCTTGAAAAGTCTTAAATTGTCCTATTTACTCCTTCGTCTTAAGAGTGTTTAGGTTATGTTAGCATTGTAAAGAGATGAAAGAAAAAATTATATGTGGTTTGTGAACGCATTTTAGCTCTGGTCGCATACGGAGGAACCACGATTCCAATGAGAATGGCAGCGGTTCTACCAACACCATTGTTCGTAAGGTAAATAGCTAAAATATACCAAGCTTGGTAATTTAGCTAGCGGCATAGTAGAGATTGACAGTTCTTCTCTCAAATTCAATCCAAAGTGGTTGAACAACAGCAACATTCTTGGTTGAAATCTGTTAAAGGGAAAGAAAACTAAGCCCACTGTGTTTTTTGCAAGACGTGTTTCAAAGGTGGCACAAAGGGAATTAAATCTGGAATCCCATATGAGAAACACAAAAACAGGAAGAAAAAAAAGTATCCTACAAATGGCCAGCATTTCTCTGTTCTGATTCTATCACAGACAACTGTCCGTTGAAGTACAGCCAGTAACGTTATTGTTAGCAGTAGGCATACTGTTATGTTTAATTAGTGTATTTGGATATTTCAGCCACATCTATTGTTGACAGGTGAATATAATCGAGTATACCCATGCAATCTCTACAGACAAATAATATGATTTCAGTAAAAAAATCAATAAAATCAATAAATGTGTATTAAATACATTTAAATAGTGTGCTGCAATGCATTTAAAACTGGAGTATGTGATTATATTTTAAATAAAAAATCATGTTTTGTGACGTGGTGGTAATGACATTCTCCATGGACTGCTTCTTAAAAAGAAAAAACGATATATATTCCTAAGTAATTTCAGTGCAACCATAGTTATGCATTGTTCCAGCACAAATAAGAGAACATATTAAGATTCATTATTTATTGTAACAAACATTCATATGAATTCCCCGCCGACAACGGCGCTTACTGCATTGTTAGAATAGGTAGAACATTTTGGCTGCTCATGTTGAGCTTAAAAGGCTAAAGAGACGTGACACTGCCTCCCCACCACTCTTGCACCTCTCTCACAGCTAGTGTCGGACCTAATGAGACAATAACCGGTGGAGTGGGATGTTCTGCTTTACAAAAGCACAGGATCAGGAACACACAATGAAGACAACAACATAGGACAGTGGTGTAAATGACCATGTTTTCGTAAAGTTGAGCCGGCATCTCAGGCATTTAGTTGAGCGGGCATCTCATGCATCGTGCATCTCGTGCATCTCATGCATCGTGCATCTCATGCGTCGTGCATCTTGGAACCATGGTGGCAGAATATGAATCACAATTTGTTGGAAAACATATGGTAGGATTCCTTTAAAAAGGCTTTGGTAATTTATTTTCAGTTTTTTTGTTCTGTTATCTGTCCGCGACATCAATCCCACACACCGTGCTGGGATGTTATTTGTCTTTCATTAAATGGATAGAAGTGTTCTACATCTGGGTGGCTGATATCCAAGTGAAAATGACTTTCTTTGTGTCCACACTCTCCACAGATAGAAACCCATGATTGGCTTTTCCTAAGTGAATCTCACAGGTGCACCTTCATGACAACACCCCCATATTCCCCATACTTACATAGGCCAGGCTTTAAATACTATATGACATTTCTACTGTCCCAACACTAGGCAGGCTACATCAAGTTCTCAATGTGTATGAACGATTTCAAGTAATATTTAAAGACAGGTCTGCTCCTTTCCTGGCCTAATCCTGTAGTGTCATTACCTACCAGCAGAGTGCTGCAGGCTATGTCAAAGATCTGCACCCAAACATGTATTAATATATCCTAGATGGAAAATTGTCCTTCACTTCATCATAGTTTCCAAATGTAGCTAGCTAAATCTGCAGAATTGTTTCCAATGAATACAAATACAAACACTAGTGCCAGCTGGTCAGATTAAATCTGACACAATACATTTGGTTTTATCATATGTATTTCATGATTATGGTGTTGTCCCCTCTCTGAGTTGTATGATTGCCTGGATAGAAATATGTTTGGCTAATTAACACTGCAGCTGTCAGCGGCACTGACAGGTCTGGAATAGAGCAGAGCATGTCTCGGTCCCAATTGGCTCCCTGTAGTCTACATGGGGCTTCATTTATGAGTATTGCACTACTTAGGCAGTAGTGTACAGTTTGAATTGCTCTAATGTAACACACAGATGGGATTCACTGGTTGAGGGAATTTAAATTGCCCACAACCAATATGTTTAAGTGATGTGAAAATGTTGTGTAAAAAACAATCAACCCTAGAGCTTTGAAATGTTGGTGTTAGTGTATATATCAGTGGAGGGTAATGTGCTTGCGTTTGTTGAGACTGTGTGTGAAATATAATGTTGTATTTGTGCTTACTGTGAATGTGTGTTTTATACAGAACTGCTGGTGTTCATGTCTGGGAATGTTAACTCACTGACTAATCATAAAGGGGTTAGTTTTGGCTGTGGAGTATTGATCAACATTATCAGACATTAACACACATCATGCCACTGAATGGCATTAGGCTGTGATTGAACATTCCTTTACAGTTAACGGCTGGAAAGGAGATTGATTGGGCAGCCAGTTAATTTACTTCTCTTCTTAGGCACATTCATACCGTAGAACAGGTCAATAATCAAATTATTTCACTGATTATGATATGTAGTAAAACATGGGTTTCGGGATGAAATGCTTGTATTGATCATAGTGTTATGTTTCTCAATGTAAAATACGGTAGTATACACAGGAAGATCCATTGTGGATACTGGACACAAAGCTTTCAGCAGGTTGGATTTGAACTCCTGCTAAATGCAAATGAGTATCGATTAAAGCAGCTCCAACAAGCGCATCATCAGTGATTTAATGAAATGCTAGCAAACAGGAAAGAAGAATATAGCGTACAACATTTGGAAAAATCCTTTGTGCCATATATTTCTCTGAGCTGTTTAAAGTCTAACCATTGTCTGTTACACTCATTTGAAACATCTATTGACCTATGGTGCAGTAACCAGAGCTTGAGACTCTTCAACAGGGATGTATTGGACACTTGCTTGACAAGGATCTGTCAAATGGTGTTGCCATGGTGATGAGAAACGACTAAACAAGGCAGTGCTGATGCTTTTGTGCCTTTGCAGAAAGATTGTCAATTACACAATCCGGAAGATATTGGATCCATTAAAGAAGCTTCAGCTGTGAAACAATTACTTACCTCATTTATTGCGCTCAGCTCAGAGCCATAACTATACTTTTACAGTATGATTCTCATGGGTTTTGGGCTTTCTGTGCTGGTGCGTCCTGCAGAAGACAGCCAGGCATTGATCTTCTTATCCTCTTCAATAATCCCCCTGTGATTCACTCACACTTTTATGGGAATGCAGTCATTGAGATGTATCCCAACTTAATTTGGGTGCATGTTTTTTTGTGCCTTATGCAATTCCTCACACATTTCCGGCAAATAGTCTTGCAAATCCAGTAAAGCCAAGTACACTACTATCTTTCTAATGAAAAGGTTTTTGAGAAGCATTGCTCCTATGTCGTGTCATGCACACCAATTTTGACATGAGAAGCAATGGCATGACCCATATACAGTATCCCCCAGGCAGAAACTACCTGTGTGTTAAAGCAATGATGAGTGATTTACTCTGACCGATTCACTAACCAATAAATAAATAAGACAACCTGAAGGTAGTCAATATCCTTTTATCATCAGATTCTGAATCATTAGATTTCTGCTTCCTTACTTATAGTATATATCTATAAATCCCCCGTACAATTTATGTGCAAACTGATATTGCTGAGTTTTTATATTAACCTGACAGAATGTTTACTCTTTAGGGTGAAGCAGAGATGTATTCTTCACAGCAGATACTTGGAGTGTGATATGGCTATAAATATTTGAAAGAACAAAAGAGCAATTGACTGATGCAGCGTAGGTGTTCTTCCATCTGTTCAGACAACACAACACATATCAGGCTTTATCTTTATAGATGTTCATATTTAATAATGGGTAACTTCAATTCTACACTTTGACCCTTAAACAGTGGGAAATATTCTGAAAGACTAAAGCATTTCCCCTGTTTTAATATAACCCCCAAACTTCATATACTGATTACTATTGTTTACCAGAATAGTATTAAGAGGGCAGGTTTGGTTCTCTTTCTTCTATACATATTTCACAGAGGTAAAACGTCTCTGTTTTCACCTTCTTCAGTAACCTGACAAACATCAAATCTCTGTGGGAAGGATCATATCCTTCTTCTGCTTCCTGAGGTAGGATAACATTCCCATTTGGCATGCTATTCCCATTCAGGCATGCATATAACATTCTTAAAACCAACTCCATCCTAAGTAGCTAGTTAGAACGTAACAGTTATTTGGTATAACCAAGTGTGTTTCTCTGCACTGTCCTTCATTCTCTATTTACCTTGACTGGATAAAAATCAATTTATTGAACATGGCCTCAATAATGAACAATAGTTTTTATCTTCAGTTCTAGATGTGTCATGCTTTTTAGAATCTCATCGACAGAGTAAGGGTCACACACCTTACATATGTCTATGGACGACATTTAACAGCCTTTATCGAAACATGTCAATAACATGCATTATTTGTTTTATTTGGACAAATTATTCATTGTGTGGTTAGGAAGAGACAGCGTTGCTTAAAAAATCTGCAGATTTAAATTAATCTGCTGATGATCCAACTTGTCTTCAACTAAAACCTCTATTGTGCTGTTGTGTAACACAGGCATATTACCTACCTATTTTCACCTATTTGTTGCCAATTCCAGGCCAGTTGTGTAAATATTGAAAACTCCAAAGTCGGTTCTTGCTGTGAGCTTTTTGGAAAAGGAACCGCAAATCAACAATCGACATTCATGAACAGTTAGAAATTCTTAATGGCAACAGCTCGAGCATGTAATACCAGCAATGAAACATTGGCAGAATAGAAATGCTTCAATAAACTAAAAACAAATACCAAAAAGAAATCATCACAGTATAACACCAAGTCAATTAAACTTATCAATCTGTCCAGATAGGAAGCAATGACACCTGTTTTGGTGCCAGTGACAAAAGGTGCACTAGTGAGGCAAAAGCGAAACAACCCCAAAAAAGGGAATGGTTTTGCAGGTGGTGGCCACAGATTGCTCTCTCCTTATCCTTCCAGAGTGACTCTTCTCTAAGTTTGCATTTTGCTAGTGTCCTGGTCACATGGTAGCATGAGGTGGTACCTTCAGCACATACAGGGTGCACAGGTAGTGTAGGATGGCAGAGCTGGATTGCCTTATAATACACAATTGGAATTTGGATTTCAGTAAACTTGAAATGTACTTAGATTGTACTAATAATATATTATATACATATATATTATACATTCAAAAATAAGTGGGTCCACTTTAAGTCACTGAACTACAAAATAACACATGTTAAGTATACCGCTTTAAGTTGCCTGCTGAGAGTAACTGTTGAAAATAGAATGAGAACAAAAGACAAGTGTTAAGAGCTAATTTGCATGTGCAAAGATCAAGGAGTTTCCAGAAATGTCAAGAGCTGACTTGTTACGACTGGTTTTTATATTGCGACTTCTCTGCACTTGTCTTTTATTTCACATCATTATGAAGAATTTTACTTGTATGGACACTCTCTGAAACAGGCCTTTTCATGCAGTGAAACTGGCTATTATCTTGCCACTATTATGTGGGAGGTTTCTTATTCAACCAGGAGCTAGAATGCAGCTCCGGAACACATGGCAGGATCAGATAGTGAGTTTTTGATTATGAACATATGAAAATGTAAACTTTTTGTACTTTTTTGACAGTCATAAATTAGTGCTCATTATTTTGTTGTGATACATTTACATCATGATTCTACATGAGGTCAGTGTGAAAATCTTTTAGCTGGGACTTTGGTGAAATGCTAGTTAATCACCACAAGGCCCCACATTGTCCAAACTTCATGAAATGTCCTTTGGCGTGACAGTATATCCACTGGTGTGACACTTGTTTTTTATGTCACACAAATTGATAAACCCTGAGGTTCCTTCCCTACAGACTAGTAACTAATTGTCTTAAGTAATTACATTTTCCTACTTCTTAGTTAGCTTTTTTCTCTTTTCCTCTCCAGATACACTACATAGCCATAAGTATGTGGACATACTGTTTAATTACTGGATTTGGATATTTCAGCCACACCTATTGTTGACAGGTGAATATAATCGAGTACACCCATGCAATCTCTACAGACAAACACATGCAGTGGAATGGACCACACTAAAGACCTTGGATGCGACAGTTCCAAAAAATGTCTGCTAGAGCCATCCTTGTCAACTGTAAGTGTTGTTATTTTGAAGTGGAAAAGCCTAGGAGCAGCAACAGTTTAGCTGTTACATGGTAGGCTACACAAGCTCCCATAATGAGACCACCAAGGGCTGAAGCACGTAGCGGATAAAATGTGTCTGTCCTCAGTCGTAACACTCGCTACAGAGTTCCAAACATCCTCTGGAAGCAACATCAGCAGAATAAACGTTGGTAGCTTCATGAAATGGGTTTCCATGGCAGAGCAGCTGCACACAAACCCAAGATCATCTTGGGCAGTCGCAAACGAAGGCTGGAGTGGTACTAACTTGCCTCTTGGACTCTGGAGTGGTGGAAACACATTCTCTGTAATGATGAATCACAACACACCATCTAGCTGTCCAACAGACAAAACTAGGTGCTTGAATGCATATTGCCAACTGTAAAGTTTGTGAAGGGGGAACAACGGTCTGGGGATGTTCTTCATGGTTCTGCCTGTTAGTGTCAGTGAAGAAGTTTCTTGATGCTACACCTTACATTGACATTTAAAACAATTCGGTGCATCCAACTTCGTGGCAACATTTGTGGAAGTCCCTTTCTTGTTTCAGCATGACAATGTTAGTTGAGATCAATGTGGACGAACATGACTGGCTTGCACAACCCATCACACTGCCCTGTCCTCAACCCCATCAAACACCTTTGGGATGAATAAGAATGCCAACTGCCATCCAGGCCTAATTGCACAACATCAGTGCTCAACCTCACCAATGTTCAGGTGCATACTGTTTCCACTAATTATCATGGAGATGTTTCTACAACTGATTGGAGTCCACCTGTGGTAAATGTAGTTGATTGGACATGATTTGGAAAGGCACATGCCTGTATATAAAAGGTCCCACAGTTGACAGTGCATGTCAGAGCACAAATAAAGCCATGAAGTACAAGGAATTGTCTGCAGACCTCCGAGACAGGATTGTATCGAGGCACACATCTAGGGAAGGTTACAGAAAAATGTCTGCAGCATTGAATGTCCCAATGAGCAGTGGCCTCCATCATCCATAAATTAAAGAAGTTTGTAACCACCAGGACTCTTCCTAGAGTTAGCCACCTGGCCAAACTGAGCGATCAGGGAGAAGGGCCTTTGTCAGGGAGGTGACCAAGAACCTGATGGTCACTCTGACTGAGCTCCAGCGTTGCTCTGTGAAGAGAGGAGAACCTTCCGGAAGGACAACCATCTCTGCAGCCCTTCACCCATCAGGCCTGTATAATAGAGTGACTGGACGGAAGCCATTCCTCAGTAAAAGGCACATGACAGCCCATCTGGAGTTTGCCAAAAGGCACCTGAAGGACTCTCAGACCACGAGAAACACATTTATCTGTTCTGATGAAACAAAGATTGAACTCTTTGTTTCATTTCTGGAGGAAACCAGGCACCGCACATCACCTGGCCAATACCATCCCTACAATGAAGCATGGTGGTGTCAGCATCATGCTGTGGGGATGTTTTTTAGTGTCAGGAACAGGGAGACTAGTCAGGATCTAGGGGAGACTGCCCTAAAATAGGTGTGCCAAGATTATAGAATCATTCTCAAAAAGACTTGAGTCTGTAATTCCTGCCAATGGTGCTTCAATAAAGTATTGAACAAAGGCTGTGAATACTTATGTACTTGTTCATATTTTTGTTCTTAATTATTTAAAATCTATAAAAAATATAAAAACAAACTTTTTTCACTTTGTCATTATGGGGTATTGTGAGTAGAATTTTAAGGGAAAATATTTATTGAATCCATCAAACATAGGAAAAAGTGAAGCGCTGTATATATATATATATATATAAAAATAATTGTTTTTATCATATTTGTGATTTTACCCCAGAGGAAAAAAGGCTCATGTGTGACACTGTTAAAAGAAAATGAATCATACCTGACCGCATCCTTTTTAAAATAGACTTAGTAGTTTATCACTAATCATGTTCAAATAATTTATACTGTAAGTGCTTTTGTTGCCATTTTATATTTCTGGGTGTGCTATCCCTTTAAAGCTTAGAGCTAGTAATGGAAATCCATTAGGAGGACATAAAATAGGTCTGAGGGTAAATATAAGAGAATTCTATGGAAGCAGGGCCAAGTTCTTCCCTAACAGACACACAATAGTGCAGGTATAGACATAACTTTGTGTAGACCAGAGTACAGTGTGTGTTGGTGTGCATGGTTAGAAACACACACATGTGGACCGGAGTACAGTGTGTGTTTGTGTGCATGGTTAGACACACACACGTGGACATGCATGTGCAGCTGGCATAACGCTAACACACACACAGGGCAGAGTGCAGTAATATCCATTAGATTTATTGTGCTACAATTCCCAGTCCCTACAATTTTGCCAGAGGGGGACTATATTGCATTTCATCACAGTTTCATTTTCTTCTGCAGATGAGAAATGGGGAAGCTGTTGCAGAAATGTAGCATGTTCAATCTAATCTCTAATAAAATCAAAAATATCACAACTCATGATGTTTGTGCTACGGGGGCGATCTGAAACACCATCTGTTGTTTCACGACTGCCTAATTAGAACATAGCAATCAAACAGACACTACCATGAAAACAAAGTAACACATACTTTGTTACGCAGTCAGGGGAGAGTGTTGAACACTGATATCAGACCGTGTTGATATCAGACCATGTCTCCTTCACAGTTCAGATATAATACCACACCCCCTTTCGCTGTTGTCATGATGTCTGTCAGCGATACTGTTTGGAAATGTAGATATATTAAGCCAGTTAATTTGTCTATTAGTGGATTTATTTGAAGGGGACTCATTCTCAAGGAATAGTCCAACAGACCGCACCTCCTGCTTACAGACTGGTAGTACACCATATACTCTAACAGGGGGACTCATTCTCAAGGAATAGTCCAACAGACCCCACCTCCTGCTTACAGACTGCTAGTACACCATTTACTCTAACAGGGGGACTCATTCTCAAGGAATAGTCCAACAGACCCCCCCTCCTGCTTACAGACTGCTAGTACACCATTTACTCTAACAGGGGGACTCATTCTCAAGGAATAGTCCAACAGACCCCACCTCCTGCTTACAGACTGCTAGTACATCATATACTCTAACAGTGGGACTCATTCTAAATACCAACAGGTGGCTGGATTACCAACATGTCTCTGTAGCTAATTATACCAAAGACTCACTGTATCATTTTCCTCATGGACAATGGACAATCATTGCTAAGGGGGACATGGTTAACATACTCAAGCGTAGATAGGAAGACTTGTGACTGCTGAGGCCAATCAGGAACAATACAACTGGGTAGATAGTTGAGCGAACAGACAGAAAGAAAGAACACAAGAGATAGTGAAAAGAATAGACAAAAAAGAAAATCTCTGGTTTATTTTGTCAATTTTAGAGTGTCATCTCCAGGCAGTCATGAAATTCTGTTGTTGTTTTAATTATCGACAGTAAAGCAATCTGTTCATAATTACAAACATTTGCTTGTAGCAATTACAAACAGGGCTGGTAGATGTTTAATGAGCCCGCTCTGCTCTAATCTCCACTGTAATTAGAGCACACACAAGCAGAGCTCTGGAAGAGTTGCTGCTCAGCTCCAAGGCAAACAAGGCAAGACTGAAATTCCCATTATTTCAAACTGCCTGATGCCTCGGGCATACATGCTCTCTCCCTCTGTCTAACTCCATCTCTCTCGTCCCATCAGGAATACCTCTTACATTTGAACAAATTCATTTGTTTAGCTTTCTTTTAACAACGCAATTGCAATATGTCGCAGTTTCTCATCCCCCCTCGTTAAAATAACTATTTTCCAAAGCCTGGAAGGGAAATTGGAAAATATTTCATTACACTAATGCATGGTACTGAGACTACATGTTGTGTTTATTGGAAGTTGGAAACAGCTTGTAATAACCTATTAAACCGATATGTCAATATCTGATGCAAATACACATCAACAAGGAACACGGCTGTCATTATATTGCTACTATTACTAAAATACTACACTAACCACAACCCAGAGTTTATGTTTATCTATCTTCCCTGTATTAAAAGATGGCTTCCGCACAGATCAGTTTAGCAGTAGCAGTGGCAGGTTTCTAAGGTCCGAGAGGAAAACACAGACTCTTCAGTTTTAATCGGATGGTCGGATGTCAGGATCAGATGTGTCAGGTCCAATACTCTCCATTCTTCCACCACAACATCCATTTCAGGAGAGAGGGGGTTGAGGGGAGCAAATGCCTTGACAAGCCTGGATCTGTGTGTCTATCATGTATCTGCACTTCATCCCTTCTCACATGCCAAGCGCGTGACTTGCTCTCACCCTCCAAGGTCAGCTCAGCGATGTTGTGTCAAGCTGCATTGGGAATTTGAGAAGATGCATTGAGATTTTTTTTTTTTTTTTTTTTACGAAAGATATTGCTGAGCTTTATGTTGCTGGCTTGCCAGATATTGAGGTCTATTTCAAGTGTCCTGTGCAGATACATAGGTTTTTTTTTTTTTTTTTTTTTATATGCAAATCAAGCACATACAAACAAGCGTAGACACATGCACCTACTGACACACAGACATTCGCACATATGCACTAACACTAAAAGCCTGTTCCGGTCTGACTCACGGCTATTTTCCTCTCAGATTATAGCTATTAATTCCCTTCAGAGCCTGCTTGATGGAAGGCTAACTACATTTTATATTGTTGATACACTTCCGTCTCAAGCTACATGCTCTCAATTACAGATGAAAGATAGCTTGTAACCTGGCTACAAATGGGCTTGGCTGGTTAGATGATGTCAACCACCTTTATCAGGCTGAGCTGGAAATAGACTTGGAGCTCAGGATGCCTGGAGTCTTGTTGGAGTCCTTTCTCTCTGTCTATCTCTTTCTATCACACTCACTTCAATTTTAGGCTCTGATGTGATATGTTCCTTCATATCAGTGAAGAGAAGAGATGGTTAACTGTAGTTACATCCACTGGCTCAGTGCCACAACACTACATATACTACAGTAAAATAATATGGTTAACTGTAGTTACATCCACTGGCTCAGTGCCACTACACTACATATACTACAGTAAAATAATATGGTTAACTGTAGTTACATCCACTGGCTCAGTACCACTACACTACAGTAAAATAATATGGTTAACTGTAGTTACATCCACTGGCTCAGTGCCAGTACACTACATATACTACAGTAAAAGAATATGGTTAACTGTAGTTACATCCACTGGCTCAGTGCCACTACACTACATATACTACAGTAAAATAATATGGTTAACTGTAGTTACATCCACTGGCTCAGTGCCACTACACTACATATACTACAGTAAAAGAATATGGTTAACTGTAGTTACATCCACTGGCTCAGTGCCACTACACTACATATACTACAGTAAAATAATATGGTTAACTGTAGTTACATCCACTGGCTCAGTGCTACTACACAACAAATACTACAGTATAATAAGTTGGTTAACTGTAGTTACATCCACTGGCTCAGTGCTACTAAACAACAAATACTCCAGTATAATAAGTTGGTTAACTGTAGTTACATCCACTGGCTCAGTGCTACTACACAACAAATACTACAGTACAATAATATGGTTAACTGTAGTTACATCCACTGGCTCAGTGCTACTACACAACAAATACTACAGTAAAATAAGTTGGTTAACTGTAGTTACATCTACTGGCTCAGTGCCACAACACTTCAATCAACAACAGTAAAATAAGTAAGTCGCTTCCTGCGGATATAAAAACTAACAGGGATCTTTTCTCTGGGTTAAAAAACGAGTTTGTGTTTTGATTACGTTAAAGTAATGTCATGTTTTTCTTTGCACTTATTTCTTCCAAAATTGGCCCCAAGTTAAATATCCCGTTGAAATGCATTAGGGCCTAGCAAGTACAGGGTCACAGAGAGAGAGATTGCAATTAAACTTTGAGGACAAAAAAAGAATGAAGTTTTATTTAGAGAACAAACATGAATATTTCATTTGGATGTTGTAGCCACTGCCGCAGGAGGAGGTTCTGATCGGGGTACGTGCTGGGAATACCCATACAGCCGACACAAGCCCATCAGCTACAGTGACGTGTGTGTCACTGGTGAACGGACGGGCTGAGGCAACTGCAAACGGATCTGCGGCACAGCTACATGCCACATACGCAGCCTCGTTAGGGGGTGCCGAGGCCTTGTCCGAAGGGCTGGGGGGGGGGCAGCCAGGAGGATTCCTCCCTCCGGTTTTGGGCTTGAGTCTCACAGCAGAATACATGGACCCCAGACAGCATCTGATTCATTTACCCTACTGAAGAGATGAGTCTTCAGTGAACACTTAAAAAGCCCTAACCTTAACATGCAGTGGATGTTGAGATGCATGTACTGAAGCAATGTCATCCAGGGTTTTATATGGATCAGAAAGAGGCTTAGGTGGTGGGAGTGGTCTGGGGGCGTGGCTAGAGAACAGGCAAGAGGTGACAATGTTCCATTCCACTTCATAGATTTATGGAATCTCTGTACCTTTCCTATCTTGATGTTAAAGGCAATTTCTTGAAATTCAATGAAGTAACCTAGATGAAGTTCAATGATTGCATGTGTGCCCCGATCTTTGGCACCTATAGAAATTGTTATTGTCAGTAAACCAACAGAGCAAAAAAAAAAATCTGTCCAGTTAGGAAGCATAATCAATTGTAAATCAGTGACAACTGTTTTGGTGCAAATTAAATTTTGAAAACAGGTACAGTGGAGGGGCAATAGCAAGACAACCCCAAAAAGGGAATGGTTTTGCAGGTGGTGATTACAGACAATTGCTCTTCCTTGATCCTTCCTGACAGATTGTTCTCTAGTTTGGTGTTTTGTCAGTGTCCTGCGGTTCCTGCTGCCCATTCAGGTTGTACAGGCAGTCCAGCACCTCCATGATGGCACATTCATATGCGCTGCTGCAGAAAGGTGTGCTGTGTCTCCCAGTACAGTCTCAAGAGCATGGAGGCGATATCAGGAGATGGGCTGTTACTCGGGGAGAGCTGGACAGGGCCATAGGAGGGCATCATCCCAGCAGCAGGATCACTATCTGCTCCTTTCTGTGAAGAGGAACGGCCAGATCCTTACAAAATGACCTCCAGCAAGCTACTGGTCTGCATGTTTCTGACCAAATTGACAGAAACAGCCTCCATGAGGGTCCAACATGAAGTAGGACCTGTACACACAGCCCAGCATTGTGCAGCTCAACTGGCATTAGCCAGAGAAGCCTGGCGATATTGTGGTGAACGTTATGCTGCCTGCATCATCATCCGGCATGATTGGTTTTGGTGGTGGGTCAGTGTTGGTCTGGGGAGGCATAATCTTGGAGGGTCGCGCAGACCTCCATGTGCTGGCTGATGTCACCCAGACTGCTGTTAGGTACCAGGATGAAAACGTCAGACGCTAGTGCAGTGGGCTCTGGGTTCCGTCTGGTGCAGAACAATGCCCGGTGGAGCCAATGCAGAGTGGGGGAAATTCCTGGATGACAATAGCACTAAAGCCATTGAATGGCCCTCATGTTCCCCAAACACAAATCGAGAGACTCTGGGACGTTATGTATTGGTGCATCCGACGCCGCCAAGTAGCCCCACAGACTGTCCAGGAGCTCACTGATACCCTTATCCAGATTTGGACATCCCCCAGGACACCATCCAACGTCTCACCAGAAGCATAACCAAACATTGTCGGGAGTGCATACAGTGGGCCAAACACACTACTGAGTCACATTATGAGTTGCCGTGATAACATTCACACAAGTTGGAACAGCCTGTGATTTCAATTGCTTAATTTAATCTTCGTTGGGCATTTTGGTTCCCATTGACTGATGTAATTTTTGTTCTCAACAAATTACACAAGATTTTGATCTTTAATATATTTTTTTCATAGAGACCCAATGTGTTATTTATGTCTTCCCCTATTTTTTAAGCAGTGTATATGGCTAGCTGACGCATAAAAAACCTGAAGAATTTTTGTATTTTTACTTAAAAAATTAGGTATGAAAATGATTGGGTTGTGTCATACTGACCTGCATTTTCACTCAATCCTCTTCCCCCTGGGCCCAATGAAAAGGATATTACACAACAAGTAGAAGTTAAGCAACAACAAACAATAACTCATTCCTATTTTCCTTCAAAAACATCTCTAAAGACTGGCTGAGAAATGACAGCTAACACAAACCTTGCACAGGCAGTAATGGCAAACAACACAGGACACCAGAGAGAGCTACAAGAGAGGGAAGCTGATAAAGGACACTAGCTTTTATCAGGCTGGGGAAGGAGATGGTGGCTGCAGGAACCCAGCTGTATGCACTGACAAGAGGGAGGGGCCACAGCTCCAATCAGTGATGGGGCCGGCCAATTAGCTGCTCCAGGGATGCTGAAAGAGACGCAAGGAAACAAAGACACACATGCGAACACACAGCGACACAGAAACTGGGGAACGTAACATTGTGTATAACATGAAAATGGGGTATACTTTTCTTTAGAAATGTATCTTGAGATCCAGCTTGTCCTTGTGAAAATTCCTTACATTTTGTATTGTTGTTCCCAATCTCTATTTTTTATATTTTAGAATAATTCTGACAAACCCTGTTACAAATTTAACAAATGCTTGTGTCTCTTGATGATACTATTTTCTGTTTTCCATTGAGATTTCAATGATTTATGAATAACAAAGCCTTTTTTTCTCTTCATGTCACACCATTTGATAAACCACACAACACACCAATTTGTCAATGCAAAAACTTGTATTATATGCATTTAACATTCAAACTGTTTAAGAATAAGTGTGAAACATTTAGTTGTAAATAAAGCTTGTAAAAAATGGCCCACAAAAGACAATCGCATGCAAATAATTACAAATTCAACATTTAAAAAACTACTTGTAAAGAAATAATGTGCACAAGACTGACTGTATGAAACTGCTGCTGGTAATTCATCTGTTGGTAATTTAGAACTTTACATTACTTCACTACATTATATTACGTTTTTTAGTACAGCAAATTAGTACATTACCCATTTTTGCTTTAGATCAATATGTCAAGTGTTGTTTAGCAGTACTCCCTCGTTAACTGGCTTAGCTACCTAGCTATAGTTTTCTAGCTAACTTTAGTGGTGATGTTTTTTTTTTGGAAATGGTAGCTTGTTCAATTGGAAACCATCAACTGTGTTGAAAGACTTGGTGAATCTTGGCTCTGTAGTGTGATGAAAGGTGGTAGTAGGAACCCAGAACCTGCTGTGAAAACACAATGGTGGGTCACATACTACAGGACTAAGTTCACCCTGACGCAAGCAAAGTAAACATGAGTTGGCCTGATTTTTCACTCAACCATGCTAGTTTTATCAGTTTTAAGTAAATTCCCAGGCCAACGAAGTATAGCTTGGGTTGGCTTTAACTATGACCAATTGGGATTCATCATTTTAGGACACTCAGAGTCTATGTCATGGTTTCTCGTGTAATCTGTCTGACATGGTGCATTTCTATTGTTGTGCAAGCCATTTAGTGAACAGTGTTAATATTTGGCCTGGAAGAAGACATGTGTTTATATTGAGTAAGCAAGAGGGTTTGTGTGCCAAATAATCTCCATGGATCCCATCTGAGGAATTACAGATGTTAACTGCGTCTTGGAATCAGAAAGTCTAAACTATGATCAGACGCCACCTACATATTCACACTTTGTTTGGGAGGGTTGCAATAAAACATAGAATAGAACAAAAATAGAACAAACTTGGGCGCCTACACTTTGACGTTACTGGGATTTTCAATGGCTCCGGGTTCCATGGTCAGATGAGACAAAAATAGAGCTTTATGGAAACCAACACCAGGGGTTGTTTTGGCGTAGACAAAAAGATAGACAACTAGAAAAGTACCCAATCCCCACGTATTTGGTGTAGGAGCATTAATATTGTGGGGTTGTTTTTCTTCCAAATGTCCTGGGCAACCTGTCAGGATACATGGTATCATGGACTCCACCAAATAATATTAAATCAGAACCTGACTGCCTCTGCCAGGAAGCTTAAATCTACCAGCAGGACAATGATCCAAAGCACACCTCATAATCAACAAAAAAGGATTCACTGACAACAGAATCAAAGTTTTGGCATGGCCCTCTCAGTCCTCAGACCTGAACCCAATAGAAAACTTGTGGGTTGAGTTGAAGAGCATTGTCTAAAGATGTGGACCTGGGAATCTAAAAGATTCTGTATGTAGGAATGGTCTGAGATCCCTAGACATGTGTTCCAATCTCATTATCCATCATAGGAGAGACCTGTTGTTTAGAACATACGCAATGTTAATACTTGTTGTTACGTCCTTCCCTGGCTCGCTCGGAGAGAAGGGAACACAACGGCCAATGCCTGCAGGCCTGATCAGCTCGTTAAAATAGACCACCGGAAGTCCGACAAAGGTATATAAACAGGGCTTGTTTATTGAACCCCACACATAGCACATACAACAAATACAATACCATCAACAACAATAAATGCAAACTTACCAGGTTAGGGGAACGACCGGGCGAGTGCTGTCAAAGTAAATAAATAATAAGAAGAGTCCCTAGTCTTGCCTTTCTGTAGCCTAAACAATGACAAGCTAAGCCCTATACCGCTAACCTAACTGCTACAATAAACAGTGGGACAGCCACTACGCTTCTAACCTAATGTACATAACATCAAGTTACCTGCGGGAGTATGTATACCCTAGGGTGTCTTACCTAGCCGCTCTCGAATGCCAGTCTACTACCGAAACAACACAAAATACAAGATAGGCCTGGTAACATTTAGCAAAGGGTTACACAACATATCAGCCCTCTGTCTTCTTTTTCTTTTTTCCCTGGCCAAACAATGCCACCCTTTTGTAGGAGGAGTGATTGGAGTGCCACACCCACCTCCTCAGCACCAACGCAGGACACCTGGGAGAAATACAGGGGGAGGTAGACACAAGAGGGAACAGCACAGCACAAACAACACAGCGCTACCAAGGGAAGTGGATGTAACACTTGTCCTTAAAATAAAATGCAGCGTTAATTTTTTGTTTTACTGTGCCTGTCTTTAACAAACTACTTGTGTAACTTAATATGAAATTAATGTACATTTTCTAAATTAAAAGAATTTTCTAAATTCAACAACCTGTAGATGTTTAGCTGAGTGGTTACTGAATGTATAGGTTTTTGTACAAACTTTGTTCTTGAAATGTTGTTAACAATAAAACTGATGGTGAGTTGCAAAATACCAGATGTTTTTTTCATGCTTTTTGGGGGGAATTTATTCAGTACTGCATGTCAACAAACATGCAGTTGATATCTTAAGAATTGAGTGTGTTTGTCTATACATTTATTAACCAACAACAGATGATGTTGTCATAGAAGAGCTACTATTAATAATGAACATATTAGTACAATACCATCAGATTGTACACTTAGTTGAATTTATTTAAATAATTGTTGACATTGAACAGCTGATTTGTTTTGATGCTGTAATCATTCAACATAATAACTTTTCAGTGGGCCTGCAAATTAGCAGTAGGCCTGCAAATGAAATGCATTTGAAATACAATAGATATTTACTTGAATGTCTGTAGATGGTTTGTTACTGAATACCAAAAGGTTTTCAGTTGACATGATATTTATTATTTGTAAATAGAATACTTTTAGGCTTTCTCTCCAATTAAAGTGTTGTCTGTTCATTTATAAAACAAAATATTAATCATTTTCATTTAGGATTTTCTTTAGATGGTTGAATAGTGAGAGAGATAAAAGAGAGTAACAAAATAAAGAAAAGAATAAACGATGAGGGAGGTAAAGGGGTTAGGCTGACGAAATAAAAAAATAAATGGATGTATTTATAAGTGGATCTGTGGATGTTACTGCACCCAGGAAGGGTATGTGGCCTGAATACAAATGCATTCTGTTACATAATGAATGAGGGCTTTACTTAGGGAATAAAGATTAGCAGCTGACCCTTTTACATCATCATCTTATTTCAGGAACACAGACCTCTTGGGCATAGCAATTCTTCTTTAGCAAAATGTTCCAGGGTTTTTTAAAAGTCATTTTATCAAGAGAAGCAGAGTTGGTTTAGAGCAAGTCTTTTCAACTGGTGAATTGAAGGACATTTAGGGAAGGAGGCAAATATGTTTTTGCACAGTAGCTCATCTGATGAAGTACACTGCTTTTTGCTGTTGACATTAATATAAATCAAGCATGCTCAGACCCAAAACAGTTTTAGAGATGTATAATGGAAGAAGCTTCTAGATCAATTCCAGATCAGACCAGGTGTAACTGTTTCACTCACTCACTGTTAAACGAACAAGCGCTCTGCTGCTGGTTAACAATATAAATGAATAAACAACCTGAACATGGTCACCCCCCCATACACACTAATACCCTTCTATACTCCCAACAGAAACAGTCTGATTCTAACCCCCCCTGCCACCACAGACCCCCATGGCTTAAGACCTCGGCACATCTGCTGCTTTTACACAAACCCACTCTCCCCCATAACGCATTGAGTCACGGTGTGCTATAGTTCTAAACCAGGAGAAATGTACCTCTTCTGAAAAGATAAAAATCATAATACTTCATTAGCCATTTAAAAAACATGCAAATTCAAACCATTAACCCCTTACCCCCATCTGGCCAGTGTTCTCTTCCCTTTGTCATAACTGACCGTAGTGAATGGGTCGGGCTGGGGTGTGTGTCTACTCTGCCCATTTTCCACTGTTGAATTAAACATTAATGCCGCTTGACAGCAATAAATAACATTTATCACGTAGGGGATCTAATAATGATTCTGGCTGTAGCTCAGTCTGCTCATCATGGCCCATCACACACATCAACTAGAAAATACAGAAATATGATTAGCCTTAGCATCTGCCTGTGACAACTGTATCTAAATCACTGTCCAGCCTAACAGAAGACAACACTTAATCTTTATTCATACTGTAACATTATTGACAGGTTGTGTGTCCATTCATAATTTTTATTTTCTAACTTTTATATCAATTATCCCCTTAATCAACATTAACATTGTGTTAGCTATTGTTCTCTTTTCCCGCCAGAAAGATGCAATAGCTCAGGTGTTTGTGGATTAAAATGAATTAAAAAAGCGTATTTGATTTGCAGAAACAACTGTCTTCTCAGCCTCAGATACACACATTAATAGAGTGGTATAAAATATATTAATGGCCATCCCCTTATGCTAAACCCTGTGCAGATCTTTCCCTGATTCGTCACCCATGTTTCACAACCTTTTGGAGTCCATGTTACAAACCAAATCTGTTATATATTGGTGGATGTTTTGGTACCATTCTTTATTCGTGGCTGTGGTTTTAGGACAAAATTAGCAAAATTCTGAGTAAGCCCACCCCCTTGGCTGAGAAGCAACCCCACACATTAATGGTCTTAGGATGCTTTACTGTTGGCATGACACAGGACTGATGGTAGTGCTCTACTTTTCATCTCCGGACAAGTGTTTTTCCAGATGCCCCAAACAATCGTAAATGGGATTCCTCAAAGAAAATTACTTTACCTCAGTCGTCAGCAATCTAATCCCTGTACCTTTTTCAGAATATCAGTCTGTCCCTGATGTCTTTCCTGGAGAGAAGTGGCTTCTTTGCTGCCCTTCATAATGCCAGGCGGTCCTCCAAAATGTTTTCACCTCACTGTTCATGTTTATCATAGCCACACTAAGCATGGTTTGTGAAAGTCATCACTTTCTATTCATTCAAGCCATATCTTTAACTCATCTAGACATTTCTTCCAAACTTTTCAAGTGGCACCAGTACCATGCCTCCATGCCCTGCTCTTGACCACATCAAACAATTATCTACCTCATGTTGCATAGCAGTGTATTGAGCCCATCTGTACCAATCATATTTCTCAGCTGCCTTTAAATGATCTTTTTCTGTCTGTTCTGTTGGTCTCGTTGTTGAAACAGGAAATTACACTGTTTCTTCCATGGATGTCTGGACCGGTTCCCATGCAGATGCAGGTCCGGTTCTACTTTGGGCATCTGGGCCAATGGTTGTTTTAGGGTGGTCACTCAAGTCAGTGTCAGTCTACTGTGAGCCCAAATATCAGTACCCTCTGCTGGTGATAACGGAGTGAAAGTTTGCTCAGACACAGAGACCAGCAGTTGTATTTCCCTTATACTCCCTGAGCACACGTCATCATCACGATTCCTCCACTATTTCCTCTGTTCCTTGCTTCCACCCAAGTAGTTAGTGATGAATAGTTCAAGAAATAACTCTTGGTGGTCACTATCATGCTCTTCCAGCCTACTCTCATTTCCATGACTTGGATAATGCATGTACCACCAGACCAAATTGCTTGACCATATTGGTCGTCATATGTCATATGTTCTTCTTTTCTTTCAAGGTATCCCACAATTGTCTATCCACAATTGTCCCTATGGATCTCCTTTTATCTCTACTGCCATTCTTTTATGGTTGCTGAGTGAGCTTTTTTCTCAAAGAACACTTAAGCTTGTTCACTTTAGAACACATACGTTTTTCCTTCTGCCCTGGTCATTGTCTGGGTCATTAATGTCAGAAAGCAGCTCTGTAGCATTACTATGATAGGGAGGTCTGGACTTCCCGGTGCTCCATCTACAGGGGCCGTCCTTGGGCTTGTGGGAGCTCCCCTTGGGCTCCCCTAGTCGGCAGACTCTGTGGTGGGGGTAAGCTCTTCATTGCCTCCCACCACATCTTGGGCTGATAGCATCGACCATAGCTTGCAGTAGACAAACAACCATCATTCCCCACACCCATGCTTGATATTCCTTCTCCAGGGGATTCTGGCTCCGATTCTGCAGGTCCCTTGAATGTCCCAGGGGGTATACCAGGAAGTTCCAGCTTTCCTGCACCTTCCTCCTGCTTGGTTCCACTTGATTCGGCGGCATCCTCGTCTTCTTCTTGTGGCCTTTGACCTGCTCCATCGTGAGACCCTGTGGCAGTGTTTAAGGTGTTACCAAGTGTTGCAGCCTTCTACTTGCACCGCCATTAAAGTGGCTTGGACCTCCTGGTATTGGTTCAGTCTACCCCCTGAAGAACCTTATTTAGACCAGGTCTCCAGAAGAGCAATTGGAAATGAGGAGGCTCACAGGGTCACAGACACAGGCATAGGTTGACCTGTAAGCATTTCATGCAGTAATATATATGTCATTTTGTTAGCCTGCATACGTTAGCTCATTAGCACCAGCGGCAAAGCATCAACCCAATTTAATCTTGTGCTTGCACAGATCTTGTTTCTTTCTTTTCAGCATTCTGTTTACTCTTTCTACCATGCCCTGAGACTGGGGGTGGTAGACATGTCCTAACCTCTGCTTGAGGTGCAGGGCCACTTGTCTCACTGTCCTCTTATGAAAGCTGACCCATTGTCAGAATGGATTTCTTTGTTTTATTACTGTTACTACTCCCTGGTCTTTTGAGGGTATTGCTTCCAGCAATCTGCTGAACTTGACTATCATTATGTGCATTTATCGTTTTCCTTACTGTTTCTTACCTGTCCGCATAGTCTATGACCAAATTATTTATTTAGACTGAGCTGAATCCTGTCACCCCCAAATATCATCTCCCCTACTGTCTGGGGCAACTGTGCCTTACTGCAACTGCCTCTAATTGAGCTGGAGCTATATCCGTAAGCTAATGACTTCCAGTCCTACCCAGGTACTCAACTTCCGTTTGGCAGTAGTGCAACTTTTTCTTGGAGACCTAGTGTCCTCCTTCAGGCAATTTCTGTAGCACTTTTACAGAGTCTGCAAGTCTTTGCTCCAACGTGAGATCAGGTATCAGACAACGGGTCACTGAAAAATGCTCCACACAAATCTATTACTATGAAGTACTCAGAAGGGATGTTAGTTAACAATGTGCACATTTGTTTTTAGACCTTCCTGACAATCCTGTACATCTCATTAATTTGCCGTAAATCGTGGACCAGTCTCCACTTTTTCTTATCTGCCTTCAGAACCAAGAACAGTAGTGCGTCACAGTAACTGATCGTTTCCTTCAGCACATCAGCCTTTGCCAAGCCTTCAATCTTTGGCTTAATGCCTGCTTCTGGCTTCATGTAGTATTGTCATTTCCACACAGGCTTTGTTCATGGCTTCACCCTGATGTATAATGGATTTGCTGTTTAGCCCTACATCTGGGTCATGTTGCGACCATTTTGTGTTTTTGTAAAAGCACTTTGTGACAACGGCAGAATGTAAAAAGGGCTGTATGAATAAATGTAATTGATTGATTGACCTGCTCTGAAATCACCTGCTCCATTTCTTTCCTCAGCATTTCTGTCTGTCTGTTTCCCCTATCTGCATGTGTCGTTCTGTAGTGATTTTCACTTTCTGCGTTTTTTTTATTATATCTGCGACAACAAAACAGACCAGATCTTTTTCAGGAGAGCAGAGGAAAAAAGGGTTGACTGTTTTTTCCTACTGCACTTGTTTTGCCTTATTCATCATCAGACCCAAATCTATGGCTCAGAATCCCTTTTTTTTTACCAATAATGTGATCTGATGGGAGCTGGTTTCCCATTTACATCCATTAATCAACTGCTCCAAAATCCGGTTTGATATGAGTCATATCTCAACATACAGTAATACTCCATTGAGGGTTTTCAGTCATGGGTGTTAGCTATGTTTGACCTGAGAATCCTACTGTCTGAGCATATTTTCCTGATAAAGGCATCATTAGCTCCAGTGTCTACCATCATTAGTGTGCCTATTTTCTTTACCTAATCCTGCAGAATTGATCCTTGATCCGTTTGCACAGTTATTGTTGTAAACAGACCCACCACCATAGGATTCTCTGGGCATCCTCAATATCCCTTATTTGGCACCGCCCATGGCTGTGGTTGCTGCCAGGCTTCATGCCAATTAGCTGGTCCTCGGTTTAGCTAATTTCTATAGTGCTACTTGGGGGCCCATGAGTTTGTTCGGCAGTTGCTTCTATTATGCCTTCCATGGTTATATCTCTTCTATGCGGATTCCTTGGCCCATCTTTCTGACACCCATTTTGTCCAGGGGGCTGTGTATACACATTCATTACCGGTGTAGTGGTTGTTGACCTAGTGGTTGCTGACCTCCCTGAAGTACAGGTGCCAAGGTGCCTTCCTCTGAGATTGACACAGTGTGGTCACTGGGGCTTGAGTCTTTTTTGTCTGCTCATCTAGTTGCAGTTGAGTGAGCATTCTCTGGATCCCTTTCCCCTGTTCAGCCAGTCTCTTTTCACTCTTTCTGTGCCTTCCGTGGCATGGATGAAATAGTCTCTGAATTCTTTGTGTGGTTTAGATTTCTTCAACGCCACTTCGTCATCCAATGTGTTTTTTACTGGTGTTGGCAAGACTTCCACCAGCACCTTCTTGAACATGAAGGCCACTAAGTCTCCAAATACGTCTGTAAATATATAGCTGGGTTTTCGGTTTCCCGCAATGGTGGTCCTTTCAGAACATCAGAGTAAATTATGGTTAGGTACATTTCCCTTAGGGTTCCCCATAGTTGTTGTCGATATTGGTTAAAGGACTGTCCATCTCCCATCTGTGCCAGGCCACCATCTCTCAGCACTGACTCCATTTTGGTCGTTCCCATCAATCTCACCAACAAGTCCTTTAAATCCCCCAGTGCCAGCAATTTTCCCTTTGTTTGTTCTTCCAACATCCTTATCCATTTTCCGGGCAATTAGTTGGGCAATTTCGCAACCAGGCACCCCAGGTCCTGTGTGGCCCTTGGTACATAGTGTGGATTATCACCTTTTCTCAGGATTGGGTGCATTTCTGCGGTTGTTTGTGCTCCCATGTCTCTCAGCACCCCTCCTGGCACTCTGGGTCCTCCTGATTGTGCTTTAACACATCTTTTGATGACCATTCCACTGTTCATTGTTTTTCTTCATCCCTTTGATTGCACACTTTGTCTAATTCTTCACTTCAGTTGACTAATTATTGTGTTATTGTTCGTCATTTCGCCGGTGCAATTTTGCTACTTAAAATGTCACGGGACCATTCCTTTTCCGGATCTGATCTCTTCTCGGCCTCCTTCTGACTCCTTTTCTCTCTATCTTCCTTGTCTTGCTCCCTTAGCAGCTCAAGGAACCCACTATAGCAATCCACTTTCAATGCAGGTTTCCCCTTTTCCTTTTTTATCCCATATGGAAATCGCTACAGGCCCTTGTTCGTCCTATATCTCCACGTCTCCTTTAATTGTCACTGTTCCTGTCACCAATGGGCACTGTCTGCCTTTGTATTGTGGATGGCTATCAGCCCATCTCACCTTTTTCACAGTCTTCTGCTAATCTTTCTGTAGCATGCTCCTTGCTTTAGCTATGCTAGTCAGCAGACATTTTTCTTCTATTATGAATAGTTTAATCACCCCCCTTTCCTTTTCCCTCTTCGCCGTTTATTGGTATGATCACCTGTCTTGTAGTTTTTTACAATGGTGTATCTCCAATCTCCTCACATAGTGGAACATCAAATGTCCCTTCTTTCTGCCATTTTGTGGTCATTTTCGTAGTTCTCTAAGACCTAAGAAATAGCCTTAATCTCGTCTCCACACAGAGGAAACCTTTTCATTAGAATCTCAACTGGTGTCCCTGCCCTTTTCAGTTTCTACCTCAGGTTCTAGATTGGAATGCCAGATATCGCTCCCTACCATGGCAAACTCTTCTTTTTCCTAGGACTCCCTTCTTCTGGCAAAATCTCCCTCCAGGAACGTCTGCCACTAGCCTGGCAAGCTCTCCCTTCTGGGACGACTGCCACTAGCATCCTTATCTATTTTCGTTCTGTCACCTAATTATTAATGATCAAACTTTGCCAACAAACCACTGGCCTATAATATCCTCAAGCAATACAATAACACATTCTTATAACTGTGCACACATTATTATTCGACTTTTAGCACTTGTCAATCAACAGGAATAGCATTTATTACATTATTTTCTTCCAGTACAAAATTACAATCATCACAAATTCTGTGTTACATTTATTTTTATTTTTACTTTACTTTTGATCAGAACACAGCTCCTGGTCTCTGCATCGGCCTAGTGAGTGGCTCATCCAGGTTTTTTATACCTCAACTGCCTTATTTTCTTTTGTCCAAATCAATGAATACAAAACTTTCTACAGCACGACAATAAAAAACATGTACTACAACAACATGGCTTCGTTGTAAAAGAGTCTGGGTGCTAAACTGGCCTGCATGCAGTCTAGTCACCACAAAGGACAAAGAAGACACTAAATCGTTCCACATCTGAAATCATACATCAATCAAGAATGGGAATACATTTCACTTTCAAAACGACTGAAATTTGTCTACTTAGTTCCCTAATGCTTACAGAGTATTGTTAAAAGATGAGGTGATGCAACACAGTGGTTAACATGTCCCTGTCCCTAACATGCCCCTTTACCTTAACCCATATTTCTTTGAAACATGTTGCTGGCATCAAATTTACAATGGGCATGTATTAAAAAAAAAGAATTTCTGTGTTTCAACATTTGATTTTTAATTTTGATTAAATATAGGGATAAATAAATGTACACGTCATTGCATTCTGTTTTCATTTGCACAGTGTCTCAACTTTTTATGTTTTGGGTAAATGCCTCAGTCTTTGGTAAATGCCTCAGTCTTTGGTAAATGATCCAGTCTTTGGTAAATGATCCAGTCTTTGGTAAATGTTCCAGTCTTTGGTAAATGCCTCAGTCTTTGGTAAATGCCTCAGTCTTTGGGAAATGTTCCAGTCTTTGGTAAATGTTCCAGTCTTTGGTAAATGCCTCAGTCTTTGGTAAATGCCTCAGTCTTTGGGAAATGCCTCAGCCTTGGGGAAATGTTCCAGTCTTTGTTAAATGATCCAGTCTTTGGTAAATGATCCAGTCTTTGGAAAGTGATCCAGTCTTTGGATGTAGCTTTGATGTTAGGAGAGCAATAGGTTGGAATGTGTGTTTCCAGTATCATCCATTCCTTGAATTTTTCATAACTTGACTTGCAAAACCATACCTTCGCTTAGAGTACCTGGTAGATACTGATTTGGAGCCCTTGAGTTCCAAAGCTAGCAGTAATTCATAAAAGTTACAGAAATGCATGCTAATTTTATGAGCCATGGTCAACTGGTTGTCAAAATGTTTCTGGTAAATTGTCTTAATTGATAAGGTTATAAATTTGACATATGTTAAGGTCACGCAGTGCCAGGGATATTTACCGACACCTGTTATAAACTGAAGTACCCACTAAAGCCACAAGATGTCATGTAATAAAATTATGAACTGAAAAACAGTGTAACATGCACACATATCTTCCTTTGCAGCCCTAGGTCTTTCCATAGCCCTTTCTGTTTCATTAATACTAATCCAAGCCCATTGAATTTGAATCAAAACATTAACCATCAATGAATTCAGGATAAACTATATTCCTTTGGCAAACAATACCATTTTCTTTTACTGAACCCTTCCTTTTGTCTAGGCAATCCTGCATGTTAATGTATATGACTAGAAACATGTGTGCCAAGTTATTAATTTGAGCCTGCTTCACAATTAGTATTATAATCTTTGTCTAGGCCCATGAGCAAATCAATTCAGCCTGATGACTAGTTGTGTTTCAGGTCTTGGAGTATTTGTGGAGCCCACACAAATATGTCAGGCAATTAATCTACCATAAAACTGAGGAGAAAGTAAATCGTAATAGTAACAAAAACAGCTGAAACCAATTCTTGAATTGAAGAGGAGTATGATTATTGAGTTAAACTGTAAGGCTTTGTTAAACTGTAAGTAGTTTGTAAATTTGAGAAATCTGAAATCCTACAAGGGACTGGTTCTTTGGATAACAGCAATTGGAAAGAGCAGTGTCACATTCACTGGCAACAAGAGTTTTTCTTTTGTTTCCAGCTCCAACAAGAACTTTAGTCGCTGACTTGAGGAGTCATTGGCGGCCATGGCGTCGTGGAATGTAAGCCCTGGGTTTGTACATTCGAATATGCTTAATGATTTATTGGCTTTAATAATTTATCTTGTCCAATGGACAATGGCTGATTGTGTTGTATAACACAAGTTTGGACGTCACTTGTATTGAAAGAGTCTCACACTTAAGTATAGAGTAAACAATAGTGCATAGTTGTTTGAGTTGTCAACGTAATACTTTTTTGAGTAGGCAGAATTTAAAGCAAAGACACCACTTTCCAAAATTGCCCGCCCAGATCAGCTGAATAAACAAATACAAAAGCAATGGGTCATTCAGTTCAAAATCCTGTGGATTTCATATGTAAATGTATAAGTTTAAAGGTCTAAGGCCTTCTTGGGATGACCAAAATCTGCCAGCACTATCTTGACCTTTTGACCTCTCAGGAGGTCATCCTTTATATTAGAATGATGTCCTATATATTGTGTAATCTCAAAACCCTTAACTTGAAGGATGATGAATAGATCACATTGTTTGAGAAGTGAGAAGTGAAAAATTGTGAAAAAAACGTATATTGACATATTTTCATCTTTATTGAGAAGCACATAGTATACTCCTACAGGTAAAGCTTTTTATTTCTAATTTGAACATCCCCTGGGGTTCAAAACAATTCTAAGTTGTTTATTGTATGAGCATATAACAGAAAAACTGCATTATCTTTCAAAAACAGTAAAATATCAACCAAAATTGTAATTTTGGTCCCTCTATTGTCAGGATCGAGGAAGGACTTTCCCTGAAAGTGTACCAGTGCTGAACCAAAATAGTTCAGCATGTTTGTGTGATTGTACTAGATTTATGTTTTTTTCTGATGTAATTTTAATAGTTTATTTGCTTGTTCATGTGAATGTCAAAAGGTCTTTTTGCCAACAATATCTGCCATTCACTCATGTACTCCATCTGCAACCATGCCTGCACTCCTCTACACAGCTTCGAAACCATTGTCAAGTTCACAGATGACACTGCGGTGGTATGTCTGATCAGTGACAACGATGAGTCAGCCTACAGAGAGGAGCATCTAGCAGCTTGGTGCACTGATTACAACCTGGCCCCTTAACACCAAGAAGACCAAAGAGCTGATTGGGGATGGCAGGAAGTTTAAAAGCTGCATCCACTCTCCTGTTCTTGTTGACGGGACTGCGGTGGAAAGTGTGCCCAGCTTCAAATTCTTGGGCAATCACATCTCCAAGGACCTTTCCTGGTTCTTCAAAACCTCAATCCTTGTCAAAATAGCTCAACAGTGCCTGTACTTTTGAAGGAAGTTACAGAAGGCCCACATATATAACAACATCCCGGTAAACCTTTACCGCTGCACGTTCAAGAGCATTCTGATTAACTGTGCCACAAAGTGGTACGACGGGTGCTGTGTCCAACCGGCTAGCTTAGGAACAGTTTCTTTCCGGTTACCCTGTTGAACTCCATGACCCAACACTAGCCTATCACTTGCACTGTGCACATCGCTATATTTTACCATATGCACATGCATACCGGTTGTACATCCAATTGCATACTTCCTTATTTCCATGCTATTTTCACATTAATGCACTGTCTTCATTCAAATATGGTTCACCACATACACTGTACTGCATCCTAATACTGTTTACTACATACACTGTCTTCATAGCATTACTGTTTACTATATACACTGTCTTCATCCCATTACTGTATACTAAATACACTGTCTTCATAACATTACTGTTTACTACATACACTGTCTTCATAACATTACTGTTTACTACATACACTGTCTTCCTATTATTACTGTTTAATACATACACTGTCTTCATACCCTTACTGTTTATTACATACAATGTACTGCATTCCATTTCAATTCTTGCTCTTTTTTGCACTTCTGGTTTGATGCAAACTGCATTTAATTTTGTTGGACTGTACTTGTACTGTTTAATGACAATAAAGCTGAATCTAATCGAATCTAGTAATTGCAAATAAATGATGCATGAGGTTCTCCACCTGCATAATTCAAATAAAAATAAATTATTTAACTGGAGCAAATAGTAACAATCAATTTATGTTTTCTTTCTCCTTAATATAAGTATGGTTTGCTTTTAAATCTTACCATTTGTTAGTGTTGTGGTTGAAATGGAATCGCAATATGTTTGCGAGTTAGGCTACATGAGTTATGTTGTATTAAAGCCAAGGCCCCAATCTATTCAAGAGCTCTGTGCTGCCCTATCTCCAATATTGAGTTAGCACTGTGCAATCTCTGTCTATTCAAGGGCTGAGAAATTGAGTTTCAAGCCTGAAGCAGTACGAGACTCGTGGAATGGGCAGAGAGAGAGAGAGAATTCTGCAAGAGAAAATGAGTCTTGGTGCATCTTTATACTTTCATAGCCAAACTGCAAAGAGCAAAACAACAGTGTCCTTGAAGAATAACTGTAGGCAGCCCTTCAAAAGTTTTAGACAACCATGAGAAACAGGTTTTGTAGTGTGTATGTCGACTGTGAGTGTTTATCGCCTTTAGATCCAAAGGTAATACCTGTTGGCTTTTGCCCGTGAACCCTCAATGCTAAAATGTGATTACCTGATGGTTTATAGATTGTGGTATTTCATCCCACTTCTTACAAATAATCGGTCTTTCCTGGAAAGGTAATTTTGTCTACCCTATTACTATATAATAGAGGGTTAATTGCGTGCTTTGATATGTTTCTGGCCAATTGGTTTGGACATTTTGATGAGAAGCAATCAGAGCTGTAGTTATTAGGTCATGTTTGGGGTTGAGCATTTTATTACATCTTGGTGTCCCATTTATACTAAAGGATTGAGTGAGACATGTTTGAAATGTGTTCCCACTCTTGCTTAAACGTTCTTTGCATTTCCTCTTTATTTTAACCCTGTACGTTTATTGTCTTTCTTTCCACAGCCTTGATAGATTGGTTAACATATCATTGGGTGATATGAAGCCACATTTCCCAAGGTTTTTTTACTTCAAAATGAGTCAAATATGCAATTTGCCTGTCAGAAATTAAACAGGGTTTGTTGTCATTATGTCTAAATAGGCAAGCCATATGTGTCCATATGCTGCTGCTTGTCTAATGTGACATATGCATCACTGAGGACAGACTGTTTTCAGTCATTTGAATAATATCTGTATTTCTACTGGAGTAGAGCATGTATGAGAATTCCATCAGGCTGGTAAAAGGCTTATTCATTCATGCAGAATTAAAATAAGTAACTGAGTTTATGGATTACATGATTGGGCCTGATTTGCCAGATAATCCATCTCCTGAAAAAATGGCTGATTGAGTTTCTCATTAGGCTGATGGTCCATATGTAGTTTGTTTTATCTGATGGGTTATGAGCTTGCAGTGCTGGGGATATGGGTTAATAATATCCCCATGTGTTATCAGTAATCTGATGGAGAGAGGAGTACAGGGATTACAGTGTTCCCACAGCATGGTCCAGTAGCAAGGAATAAGGCCAAAGAGCTGAGGTCAGTTGTGCATCATTTACAATGTTCATGAAACATCGACCCTGAGAGACTAGTGTTCTGTCATAAAAATAACGGGTAACACAAAAAGATGCAGAAACACTTTGCTTGATGACAATTCACTTCAACCAAGACGATTTTCCTGAGGCAAGCATTGTCAAAATCCTACCCTGAACCTGTCGGGTGGTGGGGTCACCAATAGTCACCAGCAGCAGCTACACAACCTCACTTGGTACAAACAACAAAACAAGGCTCTTTACACATGAAATCAGGATGCTTTCTAATTCCTACGAGACACAAAAGGACAGTCAGACACCCTTTTATATAGATGTCTCAGTGTTGCACTTGATTACATTCAGGGGAGCTGAATGTGCACAGTGTTTGCTGGCACTTTAGTTGATTGTATGTGTGTGTGGGGGGGGGGGGG
>JACXGK010000292.1:0-28188 GCA_016801125.1 Novumbra hubbsi
ATTTACAGCATTCACCAGAAGTGTATAAAACACTCTGTAGTACGTAGACCGTTGGGTGAACGGACCAGCATGGTGGCATTCTTTTCTCAACAGAAACCCGGAATAACCAACACGAAATGTGTTCTGACTCCTGTCGCATTACTGAATTACAAATTGTATATTCAAGGTTAATTTGATTGACATATTTTTAACAGAACCTACGTGACTTTAGAATAATTGACTTTGAGTTTCAGTGTTTTAAAATGAAATATCCCAAATCATTTCTATTTCCAATTCAAAACATACACTGGTACAAACATCGTTAATGACACGTCTTAGGAGGAAATCATTCAATTCCCAGGTGACTTCTGTCTAGGTAAAATCATACCACTGGAGTCTAAACGTGCCTAATGTCAAGTTGGATAGAAAGTCTCTTGTAGTAGATGCAGGAAGTGCAGCATACCTAAACAAAAGGCCCAGATGTCCTTATGCAGGCCTTTACGGTCGGTGCTGGTTTCTTTACCTCATCGGTGTTAGTGAACGAAAGCAAAACGAAGGCAGTGGCCAAGATAATGCCTACTTGGAAATAAAGACAAAAGAACCAAACAGACACCTTCACTTTATATCAGTATTCATATATGTTTTAAATAGATTGGTTTTCCTAGTCAATCTACATGCAATACTCCATAATTACAAAGCAAAAAACTGTTGTATACAATTTTTTGAATGTATTTTTAAGAAGAAAAAAATCGCATATCACTTTTCGATTAGTCTTTGCTGAGATACTCAACATTGAGCTCAGTTGCATCCTGTTCAAACACAACAATGGGAAAGGGAAAATGGCCTTCCTCTGACGTGTTTGGGGGAGTATATACTAAATGAACACAATCGTATATCTTAGAACCGGGGTATGTGTGTTTACAAGCTGGGTGTGGCTGCGGCTGGGTCTTACGTTCTGCCCTGTGTCACGTGTGTGGACTCCACACCACATTTTATTGCGTTTCAGCATGAGAATAAGGATTTATTCGTCCATAATGTAAAAGTTTTAACCCCCTTTGCTTTCTTAATACATTTGAACTAGGCCCATGAAGGAGACAATAATGAGCTGATCATTTGAATCAGGTGTGACAGAGCAGGGAGAGATCTAAAACATGCAGGGTTGAGAAACACTGCCGTACACAAACACATTGTTGCCGTTTGCTTGAGTTCCATGTAACCTCTCTGTGTGATCTGCGAACAGGAATCGGCGGAGGAATCATCCAGCACAACGAGCTGATCCACGGCAGCACGTTCTGCGCGGCCGAGCTGGGCCACATCATGGTGTCCCTGGACGGGCCGGAGTGCACGTGTGGAAGCCGCGGCTGCATTGAGGCCTACGCCTCTGGCATGGCCCTGCAGAGAGAAGCCAAGAGGCTCCACGACGGTCAGTCGGGAACACTGTGTGCCTGCCGTGTCTGTTGTGTGCCTGCCGTGTCTGTTGTGTGCCTGCCGTGACTGTTGTGTGCCTGCCGTGTCTGTTGTGTGCCTGCCGTGTCTGTTGTGTGCCTGCCGTGTCTGTTGTGTGCCTGCCGTGACTGTTGTGTGCCTGCCGTGTCTGTTGTGTGCCTGCCGTGACTGTTGTGTGCCTGCCGTGTCGTGTGCCTGCCGTGACTGTTGTGTCACGTCCCTCACCCAACCTCAGAACCACCAGTGTGTTACAGATGTGCCGTTGAGATTAGAACAAATGAAATTATACAAAAGTGACCCTAGATCGGGACCCTAGATTATGACCCCAGTGTTTGTTTGGTTTGATGGTTTCGCCAGAGGACGCGCTCAAGGTGGACGGGATGATGGACTTGAAGAACAACGAGTCGGTCAGCGCCGTTCACCTCATCAGCGCGGCTCGCCTGGGCAACAGCCAGGCCGAAGCCGTCCTCAGAACGGGTGAGTGTGCTGTCAGCACCGGCTACGCTGGCCCAACCACACCTTGGTACCCAGCCGTCATTAGCACTGCCATCGTTAACACAGCTTTTGATAAACCAACCGCTTCCAATAGCGTTTGGTTGAGTAATGCTAGCATGGTAAAATGTCCCACTCCCTCACTCATGAAAAATTATGAATCGCTAAAACAAACTTCTGAAAGTGGGCGGCGGCTATGGGTTCAGGTCTCCGTGCCACTAAAAAAGCCACCTTGTGATTGTTGCTTACCACTCTTCTGGTTTCCTTGTCCAGCTGGGATGGCCCTCGGAGTGGGCATCGTCAACATCCTCCACATGGTCAACCCCTCCCTGGTCATCCTGTCGGGGGTGCTTGCCTCCCATTACCAGTCTCCTGTCCAGCAGGTCATAAGGCAGAGGGCCCTCACCTCTGCCCAGAGCATACAAGTCTTGACCTCCGACCTCGAAGAGCCTGCCCTGATGGGTGCAGCTAGCATGGTTTTGGACTACACCACCAGGCGCCTCTATTAAGTGCATTACGGCGGCGCTGGACCACACTGTCTATTAGGTACATTACGGTACAGGACTACACAGTCGGAAGCTTTTATTAACGACATTGCTATGTTGGACCATACAAGCAAACATTTACTAACAAAATGTTATCCAGATATATTTATTCAGAAGGTTACTTTACTGGACATCTCAACCAGTAATCTGTTTGGAATATTATTGTTTGTTTCGCAGAATGTTTTATGCTATAGGCTGATTTGTACTAAACTGGCTCGTTGAGTTGGACAGAGAGTGCATGAAGGTTTTTGGGACCAGAGGTGGATTTTAAACTGGTCTCAGATTGGTCAGTTGTCAAGTTCTTTTTTTATTCTATTATGTGGTACCAAAAAATGAAGGGCAACCTGGAAGGATGTAACAAGATAATATATATCTATGCTTCTCCATTTTCTAATCGACTAAGCCTATCGGAAAAAAGACATTAGGACGATGATCTCAGTAGGACGATGATCTCATTTTGTCTCATGAAATACCTAATAATACAGTATTGTTTTGTTTGTACGTAGGCCAACAGTTATGTGGGAAGGGACATATTAAAGAAGTATGAAAAGCGTGTGCTGTACCTGTGGGCAAATAAGAGAATATTATGACATTATGGTGAATTTATTAGACCAAACATGAGGACACTGCAGTTCATATGCATTTACATTGTTTACCTGTAGGCGCATCCACAGATGCTCTTTTCCCAAACATCTTACAGTTTTGCATCGAGACTCCCCTGTGGAAATTAAACCGACAACCCTGGCTTTGCAATAAGGGTCATATTGAATATGTCAACATGGTCCTATTATGTACTGAATATAAACATCACATTTCATTTGGTTCTCAGCATCTGTCAATATGAAATATGTAACTGTTGGACGTTTGATTCAGTGTGTGTGAGTGTGTGAACGCACACTTTTAGAGATGTCAGGTCAAATGTACTCACTAGTTGCCCCTGGCAAATCACGACCAGTGAGGACATTTGGCTGATCCTCAGTTATATCAGCAAGACTTGGGGTTAAGGTTAGGGTTTGATGTCAGGACAGAAACCCTGGTCCCTGGAATAGCTAGTGAGTCTTGAATTATGACCTTTCCATCGCTTAATGTAGACTGTTGCTTTTTGGTTTTTTTAAGGAAACCGGACAACAATCTGTTACTGCTGTCGGACCAAATCATCATGTGGTCCCTGTAAACCCGCTGTTTGTTTTGCCTTTGTTTGCACTTGCTATTCCGTTGTCCAAGTATCACCCCCCGGGTTACCATAGTTACACGCCTTCAGTGTGGTGCCTATGCTGTGTACAGTCTGTCATTTGTCCAATCCCAACTCAACCCCTAAGCCTTAGACCTTACGCACTTGCCGAGATCAGAGGGCCTGATTGGTATGCAATATGGTGAATCTTACACCTAGTTTATCCAAGGTCCAGGAGGAGCTATTATCAGATTATTTTTCGTGTTTGTTTTGGGGGTTGATTAGGGGCCTCTTTGTTTTAAATGTATGACTGAATTCTTGCTCTACTGCCAAATAATTTAAATGTATTGTCTTTTTTTTTTGTGTGTTCTAAAATAGATCATTCAAATCGTTCAGCTGACCATGATTCTGTTTTTGTATTTCTGTTTCATGTCACTGGAAGATTGAAAATGCATTTAGTTCTGACAGAAAAAGCCACATTTAAGTTTCACCATGTATAAGAACATTAATGTATACAGGTCTTACAGGTTTTACACCTATGTGGTTAAAACCCTGCCATAACATGATTTTATATACTATGATACTTCTAATAACAATGCATAAATAGGATTTAATCACTGTCCTAACTAAATAAGTACATTTTGTGAGCGTGAAGGCTGCTACAGTCCTGCTCTCTGGCGACATCTTCTGGCCAGGAGAGGCAGTGTCTTAAAAGGATAAGCCTGATTGAACATGGTATTGCCAGATGAACTGTCTTTCTGTTTCTGAACTCTCTAGCACTGAGCCGGACACTCAAACTGGGTCAGAACCCAAAGAAATATACAGGCCTAAGGAGACATCTAGACTAGGTATCAGAAGAAGGAAAACAAAAGAAACCTCTTTTTCCGGGAGGCAATTTTATTTACCATGGGTTCTGTGTAGCTCAGGTGTTGGTGCGGCCCAGGTAGAAAAGCTATGCAGTCACAACTACTGTTAGTTACTTGGAATAAGGCATCTGCTAACTTACATAAATGGTTGTTTATTATGTAGCTCTGGTGCCCAGTTCTTACCAGTTCCCTTGATACAAGATCATTCTAAACAAAGATAAAGATAATAACACGCACAAACATGAATAGGTTATACATGTATATCAATACAAATTATTTTAAAAGATGTATTTCCTGTTTTGGCAGCAATATTATAAGGTGTGTCAACCAAACCAGGGTAGTGTCCAGGGGTTAAATTGGGGTTTTGGGAAGTGGGGTGATCCTTACTTTCCGGTTGTATCTAAACTGTTCAACTGCTAGCCAGGGGATATACAAGAGCTCAGCTCCCCCTAGGTCTCAAATTGAGCTCCTGCTGGCTCCTGGCCAATTTAACCCGTATTCCAACTGTTTTTTAATCACGATGTGTTTGTTGAATGCAGTGGCCCAGCTCATGTTTAGTATAACAATTGTTCTAATTCAACTTTCATCGGGATGATGAGCCAAAGCAACATTGGAGTAGCTCAACAACAAAAAGAAGAGGGTCCTACAAGGGCCAAGTCTTCATTTAAATTCCATTGAGATTCGGTGCGATCGACAAAGTCATCCAACCCTCTTCAAAAACCTGGAGCAAATCTTCCTAGAAGAATGGTCCAAAATAACTCAGTATGTAGTAAAGCTGTTATTGCAGCAAAAGGTGGCATAATGTGCCTTTATGGCTGCAGAGCTGAATACAGAAGCAAGCAAAATACAAATATTATCCAACTTAAAAATAATAACAGCTTACAATAATTAGTGTCATTATTAAAAGATCAAAAGGATTTAAATGTAACATTTGTAATTTAGTGAGAATTGGTCAGGGGTTTGAATACTTTTGCAAGACATACAGTGGGGGGAACAAGTATTTGATACACTGCTGATTTTGCAGGTTTTCCTACTTTCAAAGCATGTAGAGGTCTGTAATGTTTATCATAGGTACACTTCAACTGTGAGAGACGGAATCTAAAACAAAAATCCAGAAAATCACATTGTATGATTTGTAAAAATTCCAGCTCTCAAAGACCTTAGTTTTCCTTGAAGAAGCCCTCCTGTTATATGTCGTGGAGCTTCGCCCCCTAGAAGGGCGTTAGCTCCTAGTGGTTTACCCTCGCCGCGTAGCGGCCACACTGAGAAATTCATGCACTTACCTTGGCTCAGCCAATCGGGGCATGCCTGCCCCCAATATATAGCTGAGCGCACCCTCAGCTCAGCCTCCCTTTTTTCTTCAGCTCGACTGAACACTTCTGAGATTTTTAGCACTTGATGAACCACGTCGCCGATTATTATTTAACTGGCGTCATCAAGAAAGCATGATTTTTTTTATTCCTGGAACGTCTACCTTCTGGACATGATCCTTCTTCCTCTTCGTGGGCAGTGGATCAGGCGTCGACGGGGGGAGAGGGAGGATGTTCCTTTGGGCGTTCTTCCTCGGACCCATGAACCCATACTTCCTCGCCATACACCAGCTATTCTATAGCCGGAACGACTATGGTTCCTCTGGTTATAAGCAGTGGCTTCGCGATAGGAACGTTTTCTTTTCAGCGTTAGCCCTGTAGTTGAGGGTCAGTATAATCCTGTTTCTGTTCAACCACGACAATGATCCGGACCGAATGGTAAGTCATTCCTGAGTTGTGGCTGGGCCATGCAATGTTGTCAGCTCGGCCCATTAGGTTTCTGTAAAGAAGACACGGTCGTCACTTCCCCACCCTGGGGTAGTTTTGCGACTCCATTGGTTATTGTAGTTACATCGGCTATTCTTAGCCGATGCAACTACGGTGCCTCTGGTTATGAGAAGTGGCTTTTGCGGAGGAAACTTCCTTTCGCCTTGGCCCTGTAGTTGAGTAAGTCATTCCTGATGTGTGGCTGAGCCGTGCGAGAATGTCGGATTGCCCCCTCAGTTTTCTATGGACGCAATACGGTCGTCACTCCCAGTGCATGCCAGATGGCGAGTTATCTGAGTTCTGACACAAGGCGCCGGGGCAGCTCGCTTACGTCACAGTCGAATCGGTTCACATTGACGTCCCTTTTATGCTTTTGGGAGACCTGAAGGACGCACACTTTCACGTGCCGATAATTCCTCGACACAGGAAGTTCTTCAGGTTCACCTTCAAGGCACGGCATACAAATATGCCAGGGTGCCGTTCTTGTTCGCTATTGCCCCGGGCACATTCTCCAAATGTGTGGAGGCGGCGTTGGTAACTTTTACGCACGGGTATCAGGATCCTGGCTTACTGATACACACGACACAGGTGGTGACACAGTTCTCACACCTGGGACTGGCGGAGAACTGGTTAAGAGCGCGCCGTGGCCGAGTCAGCAGGTGTCCTATTTGGGTCTCCGTCTGGACTCAGGGGCTATGACGGCGTGGTTGTCGGAGGAGCGGGCGAGGAGCATTCTCTCTGCCCTGCATCTATGCCGGCCCCCGTGCACGAGGTCCGTGCGGGCAGTCATGTCCCTGCTGGGACTCATGTCGGCTACCCACAGGGTGGTACCTTTAGGGTTGCTGCACATGCGCGCCCTACAGAGATGGTTCGCCGAACTACGGGTGGACCCCGTTCGTCAGCGGAACCGCCGCCTGGTACTCCCCGAATTTTATGCGGGGGACTTGAACCATTGGAGGAACCCGGTCTTGCTGGACCGGGGTGTCCCCATGGGCAGAGTAACGTCATTCGTGAAAGTTTTTCACGGATGCGTCGCTGACGGGCTGGGGAGTTGTGTGGCCAAGTGCTGGCCGCCACATCAACCTGCTTGAACTCGAGACGGTTCTTTTGGTACCCCGTTGATTGAGGGCAAACATGTCCTGGTTCATTCGGACAATCGGATGACGGTGGCGTACAAAAATAGAAAAAATGTCTATCAGCCGTACACATTCCAGGGATCTTGAATGTGGGGGCAGATATGATGTCGCAGGGCGGTTCTCGAGAGAGAGACACCAGGACTATGCGCCCCTCGAGACGGATGCGTTCGCTCACCATCCATGGCTGACGGGTTTGCTTTACGCTTTCCCCCCACAGACATGCATCGCGCATCTGTTGGTGCGAGTGAAGGTGGATCGTTTGTCCGTAATTCTGATAGCTCCGGACCGTTCGGCAGCGGTCTGATATCCGGAGTTGATACAGATGCTGGTGAGGTCACCTTGGCCCCTCCCTATGCGACGGGATGCTCTGTCTCAGGCGGAGGGCACGATCAAACGCTCACCAATGTTACGCGGCCAGCCTGGTTCCTGAGAGGGACAGGTTAGTACGTCGCGGACTGTCTGCCGACATAATTCGTACGATTCAAGGGGCGAGGGCCAACTCTACCTCTAAAATCTACGCTAACAGTTGGGCTATGTTCGAGCGTTAATGCGACGGGTCTAGTGTAGACCCTGTCTGTTGCCCGGTGTAAAAGATACTCTCTTTTTTACAGTATCTTTTCGATATGCAGAAATCTTCCTAGACCGTCAAAGGTTACGCATCAGCGATCTCTGCGTGTCATGAGGGTCTTGGGGAAAGGTCTGTGTTCAGCAGTCCCCTGGTCAAGCGTTTCCTTGCGGGCACGCGCCGCCTTAGCCCTGTGGTCAAGGTTGGCGTGCCTAAATGGGAGCTGTCTATGGTCTTGACGGCGCTCTGTGAGCCGCTTTTTGAACCACTGACACAGGCTTTTTGGAAGTCTCTGTCACTCAAGACAGCAAGGCTTATGGCGCTGTGCACTGCCAAGCGAGTGAGTGATCTGTGCGGCCGAACCCCACGTTTATTGCCTAAGATCATTACGAGCTCTTTTAGATCTCGGGTGATCGAACTGCATGCCTTTTGCCCTCCTCCGCACGGAGATGCTGAGGAGGGGAGACGGCACCTTCTGTGTCCCGTTCGCGCGCTGGCACATTACGTGGAACGCACGAAGAGGGTCCGGTCTTCCCCACAGCTGTTTGTGTGCCACGGCGAGAGGTCTCTCGATAGGCCCCTTTCTAAACAGCGGTTGTCTCACTGGCTGTGCGAATGTATCGCTTCGGCTTAGGAGTTAGTGGGTGCACAAGCCCCGGAGGGTCTTAGAGCGCACTGTACGCGCGGGGTTGCTGCGTCCTCTGCCCATTTGGAGGGGTCAGAGTCGAGGATATTTGTGAGGCAGCATCGTGGTCGACGCCGTCACCTTTTATACTTTTTCTACTTGATGGATGTTCCCTCGTCTTTGTTGGCGCACTCTGTCCTTGGCACGTTGCCAGTGGCTTGGTGATGCACCCTGGAGCTTATCAGCTTGTACTGGACATTGTTCGTATTGCAGGAACGTCTCGCTTGGTTCAGCGGGTATGATTCCTGCATTTGAACAGGGGACCCGGGTTTGCTCCCATTGTGGTGCCCTTTTAGTGTCGCCATGGTCTGGCTGTTTTAGTTCATTCTGTACTGTCAGGCTCTATGAGCACGACAGTTCGCGCATATCTCCCTCTTCCTGTTTTTAACAGTTTGGGGATGTGTAGGTGCACTTGGGCAGGGGAAACCACTCTCCTTATCCTAGAGAGATGCAAGATCTCACCTCGTGGGGCATCAATGATCATGAGGAAGGTGAGGGATCAGCCCAGAACTACACGGCAGGACCTGGTCAATGACCTGAAGAGAGCTGGGACCACAGTCTCGAAGGAAACCATTAGTAACACACTACGCCGTCATGGATTAAAATCCTGCAGCGCACGCAAGGTCCCCCTGCTCAAGCCAGCGCATGTCCAGGCCCGTATGAAGTTTGCCAATGACCATCTGGATGATCCAGATGAGAAATGGGAGTAGGTCATGTGGTCTGATGAGACAAAAATAGACCTTTTTGGTCTAAACTCCACTAGCCATGTTTGGAGGAAGAAGAAGGATGAGTACAACCCCAAGAACACCATCCCAACTGTGAAGCATGGAGGTGGAAACATGATTCTTTGAGGATGCTTTTCTGCAAAGGGGACAGGACGACAGCACCGCATTGAGGGGAGGATGGATGGGGCCATGTATCACGAGATATTGGCCAACAACCTCCTTCCCTCAGTAAGAGCATTGAAGATGGGTTGTGGCTGGGTCTTCCAGCATGACAACGACCCGAAACACACAGCCAGGGCAACTAAGGAGTGGCTCCGTAAGAAGCCAGTCTCCAGACCTGAACCCAATACAAAATCTTTGGAGGGAGCTGAAAGTCCGTATTGCCCAGCAACAGCCCCGAAACCGGAAGGATGTGGAGAAGGTCTGTATAGAGGAGTGGCACGAAAATCCCTGCTGCAGTGTGTGCAAACCTGGTCAAGAACTACAGGAAATGTATGATCTCGGTAATTGCAAAGAAAGGTTTCTGTACCAAATATTAAGTTATGCTTTTCTGATGTATCAAATACTTATGTCATGCAATTAAAGTCAAATGAATTCCGTCTCTCACAGTTGAAGTGTACCTATGATAAAATGTACAGACCTCTACATGCTTTGAGTACATTGAGTACAGATGTGAGTACATTCAGATAATGAATTATCTACAGATTGTCAGTGGAGATGATATGCTAGTGGGGCAACCCCAGAGCATATCAACATTAATAGCTTGTTGGTTTTTGATTTGCTCCAATCAAAAGGCTTTGTGTCAATCCTTGAGTTAGGTGTCTTTACTGCCTGTAACTATGAGCACAAACGGTGAATGTAACCGCATTTATAAGTCAGTAAAGTAGTCTTTGGTGTGGGTTACATTCAGAGCATACACAGTTGCATCAGTCAAATTGCCCATAAGCTTTTTCTTTTCTGTAAATCTCTCTGTATTTCACAGTTGATGCACACTTTCACTCACATAACACTGTCTCACACTGGAATACCAGAAGGAATTTCCTGATATACCCATTGGATATTCTGGTCATGAGTCTGGGATTCACATCTCTGTGGCAGCAGTTGCCCTCGGGGCAAAGGTCATCGAGCGTCATGTGACCCTGGACAAGAGCTGGAAGGGAAGTGACCATGAAGCGTCTCTGGAACCGTCCGAGTTGACAGAGCTGGTAAAAGCCATCCAACTGGTGGAAAGGTCTCTGGGTACGGGTGTCAAACAGATGCTGCCCTGTGAGAAGCCCTGCCATGATAAGGTTAGTTCCTGCTTAGGCAAGTTAAGCTCTGTAATTGTTTTACAGAGCTTAATACAAATTCACACACTTTTTGATTAACCAGTACAGGAAGGTTGTTGCTTTTAGACATAATACAGGTGGGTACTTTTAATAAAACAGGATTTTCCATCCCATAAAAATGTACACAATGTTTTCTGACTAAAACCTAACATCAAATAAAGTGAACCTGAGCAAACAAATAAGAATAATACAATTTGTATTCATTAAATGTGTATGCTGGAAGTCGTTTCAAGTCAAAACTGCTTTTGCAGTCATCAACCACAATTAGGCTTGCGTGTGCCCCAATCTACCACAGGGAGTTGCTAGAGTGCGATAAAACAACATTGTCCAACATTCCTCCCACTGGAGGGAGAATGAGCTAATGCTCCTGCCAGCTGCTCGATCCCAGGCCCTGTTAGTATGCGGCAACCAGGATTGAAACCTTTGGCAGCAATGACACAGTGGTACTGCATGGTGGCATGTAGATGTATACAGACTGGTGACAAATAAAAGTAAACCTGTAGAAATAATTGGAGGAACATAAGGAACGCAGATACTTTCATACAGGTGTACTGCATGATGTTCAGCAATTAACAACCCATCATGCTCTACTACATGTATAAAAATGCTGAGCAGGCCCAATTGACCTTTTATCTCATTACTTACTGCATTTGGTGGTTTTTCATTTCATTTGTCACCTTTCTGTAGATATTATATACATTAGTGTAACTTGGATTTTACAATTAATCTAAAACTGTTTAATTATTGGGTGACACTGAAGCACTATAACACCAAAATAGAGTTCAAGGGGTTGTGCAGACGGTATACATACCTAAATACAATGGATTATATTTCAGTTACCGGCATCTTTAGTCACTGTATTGAAGAATGCCAGATTGAATTGTTCTGAAATCAAGAGGTTTTCGTGGTCCTAGAGTAGCTGGAAGCTCTTGTTCCCTTTGCAACACATTCATTCTGTGGTGCTAAACAATGTAGAAAAAGTCTTAAACATTAACTTGGTCATGCTGTGTGGAATGTATCTAGTTTTATGGACTACATCACACAGATTGCACTTCGGTCTTGTTAACAGGAACTAGCCACACTGAGTGGTAGTTATCCGAGTCCTGTTGTAAAAGAATTACAGACTGGCTGACATCCCAGAACATAACCTGTGTGTATCCGCCACGTCTTAGTCACTTCCACTTAGATTCCTAGAAGGAAAGTTTTACTTGGCTTGGCTAAACCTACAATTAAACCCCGGTGTAAATTCCCAATGTTGCAGTCTAATTTGATATCATATTATTTTCAAAATAACAGTAACCATTGTTCAGTTAACAACCAGGTATCAGAATCCTAAATTTATTAACAAAATTACCAACATTGTGAAACAGCCCTGATAATAGGGTGAGGAACAATATAAACGTGTTATATTTAAAATCCTAAACAAGCGAAGTTCTGTTTTTTGTTATCTTACAACCATGATAAATGCAGATATTCAACATTACCTTTTATAACAATTATGTTCTTTTCTCTCTAAAAACACTATAAGGGTTTTAGTCATTAGTACTTTACTAAAAGAAAAGATTAAACATTTATTTCACACCAAATCTAAGAATATAAAACATTAAAATCAGAATGGTTCATTCAGAACATTGGCACCAATTCCATCAAATGACCCTTTACCTTCATTTTATTTTTATACAATAATAATACTAGTTACATATTCAAAAGATCACATCAAATAATTTCTTCCTGACATCTGATTTAGAAAGTTATTTGAACATACACAAAACCTATAATAAAGATCAAATGATAGAAATATTTTATTAAAATGTTTAAAAGTTAAAACAATTTGAAATATGTGCACTTCACAAATTTGAAGGTACTGTATAACCTGGCATAATTGGCATTTAAAGAAATGGCTAATGCAAGAACTAACCACTATATTCAATGTTGGAAGTGATGAGTGTCACCTTGCATCAAAAAAGCAAAAAATTACATCATTCTCTATTTCCCCATAAAAACACTATTAAGCTCAACTTAGGTTTCCTCAACTAATTTATGGCTCAGCATGATTGCTGTGGTAATTCTAGTGGCAATTGCAGATCACAAAGTAATATAGGGTCAGGCAGGCAGGGGACAAATGTGCATGTAATGTCTGAGCTTTTGCTGTTAGTATTTTCAACTAACGCCAAGAGGCCTTTAACACTGGAGAAAGAGCAATGTCATCTTAAATGTTTTTTTTTCCATTTTTCCAGTTAGGTTCAACCATTTGAATAACAACACACACAAGGAAGGAATGTTTTCTTCACATTTTACTGATACTGAAATTGATGGACATACAATTGCAACATTGGGCTACAGATAATCTTCAAACCACAATTCTAGTGTTAAACTTCCAACATTTTGTATATTTATATATATTGCCTGTATTCTGTATTATGTACATAGGTACACGCATAGAGTACAACGATTACACAAATAGGTCACGTATATATTTACCGTACTTGATTTCCGGGGAAGATTCAAAAGGGAAAATGCATAGATTGAAGTCACAATAAATGCAACAAGCCGGGTTTAATATGGTTTTCAACATCACACTTAAAAGGAATTTGGTCCTTGAAAGAATAGAAACAATAAATCTGTATACATTAGTTGTTTAATAACGGACAGGGATGTGATAGAGAACGGTAGCATGAAACCATTACAACGACGACCATGGGTCAAACTGGTGGGAATGATACATTGGCCTATGAGAGGTTGGTCGTAGTGTGGTCCGGAAAGGTTTGGGGCAGAGTTAGAGAGCCCGCCCAATCTAAATCCCCTCCCCCTAAATGTTTACAGACCAGCGAGGTAAATCGAAATAACCCACGGAAGCCCCCTCCAACCCGTCAGATGTGCGAACAGCCACTCGGTTAGTGCTGGGGGGCTGAGAAGGCGTGGTCTAACGGACCAGGGGGGCCTGCTTGAGGGAGATGAGGACAGAGCGCATGCGGGACACGTCTTTCGCCTGCTTGCTGGACTTGGGGTTGAAGTCGCAGAGGCGCGCCACACGCTCCCACTCGGTGCCCGGGTTGTTCTCATCCATGTCCGACACCATGGCCTCCTCGGCCGCTCTGCATGGAGACACGGGGGGGGGGGGGAGCTTTAGAGGGGAGAGAACTCAACCAGGACCCTTGAGGTCCTCCTAGAGGGCCTTACTGCTGCTCACCCACACACCCCCTCTATGACAGTAGTGTACAGCGTTACACGCCCATTCGGTACGATCATTCAGTGAGTTTACGGTTCCGTCGGGAAAGAAGAAGTTCGCAAAATGAATCCAGTTTTAGTGAGCGCTGAACCTTAACTCTGCCCGAGGAGGAAGTGTGCAGCAAGCAGCAGTGCAGGCTAAACTGTCCAGACCACCCAACTACATCAAAACAGAGACATTCCCCAGGACACATCCAAAAACAGATGAAGGGAACAGGGATAAACAAGATCATACAGCATGCCCCCACAGTAAAGCCAGTTAGACACCTACTTTTCCCGTCAGTCTAACCGAGGGCTTCTGAAAAATAAGCAGAGTTCTTTATTTTTAAGAACTGTCCTAAATCCTTTTTTTGGGCTAAAAAGGCAGTTCGACACAGAACTGTGGCCAATACCCATAACTTGCCTATTGGTTACATAAAAGTATTCTCTCAAGTATACCATTAGGGTTTTTTCATTATTCCTGTATACTTGTCTTTGTGGCAAGTTTGTCTTTACCAAACAGAACCGAGATGCCTAAAAGTGAGTCATGCATTTTGCTTCCATTGGAAAGCAGATAGTTTGAAATGCAGCAAAAACAGTCGCTATAACCAAATCTTTCTTCTGATAAACAACACCTGGCATGTGTAAAAATCAGGAATAACATATGAGTAAAAAAAAAAAAAAATCAATTTTCATTCCTTTAGAAGACTTACCAAACCTAAAATAAAATGGCACCGTTGCCACAATCAGGACAAGAAAACGTTTTAGAATGACAACCAGGAGGCCCGGAAAACCCACCCAGCCCACAGACACTTCCACTGCCAAGGACTTAAAAAAAAAAAAAAAAAAAGACCCCCCCCCCAACTCTACAAATTAGGACACAATACACACAGCAAAATGGGGATGAGAAGCCAATGAAAATTCACTGTCACAACAAAACTACAGATACGCACAGGACTAGTGGACCAACACAACACAGGAGGGACACCCAGCTTCTACATTAAATAAATTGGCAGTGGATTCATATTAGTCTACCTTCTAGTCTAATTGTGTACTAATAGTGAATATCGTTTGCCATTTTTCTAGACTAATATATTTTTTCCTACTAGGATATTTTTTATTGTCTTTTTTTGTTTTACTTAACTGGTCTAGGCGGTAGCAAGGATGGTTAATGTGTGTGCTTAAAGGTGCATAGGAAAAGAAACAAGGAGAAACAGATCACAAGTCAGATATATAGAAATGAAAAGTAAATGAGCTTAATGCAGATGACAAAAGCCAGCATGCAATTTTCCAGAGGTAAAATAAATTACATCATTTTTGGCAAGTATTGTTTTTGTAAGGGCTCTAAGAAGTGGCCTTAGCTTGCAGCCTTCATGTTCGGTGCCATTTGGGTTGGTCGGAAAAGGCAAAAATGCATGCCAGCTGACTCAGTAACTGGGGTGTTTTTTTGGGGGGGGGGTTGGAAACAGGAAAGTTGTTTACACTGAAATGTCTGGCCATTAGCACTTCTGTGAATGGAATGGCAGATCGACAGAAGGGCTGCAACACTAAGAGGGTAACTATGGCAACAACAGCAGCCTGTCTTTATACAGTAGACAGCGGCTAGATAGCAGCTACGAACAGATCACATTTACACACGTTTTAAGCAACTGTGTATCCAAAGAGCCTCTGGTTAAGATCGGGCAAACTATATAGGCGTCTTTGCACATTACTGTTTGACGGTTAACCCGTTAACACGTACTTGGTTGTCACGCCCCCTGTTTTTACAGGTGTGATCGAACCTCACAATCTCAGATGGGACAAACCACAAGGGCACCATAGTTCAAGGTTTGATTTTGATGCATTCATTCTTAATTGTAAAGCTCTCCTACAGGAACACAAACTCTAGTACAGTACAACAGCAGTTGCCTAATCATTAAAAACAAAAACTATCCTTGCCATTCTTCATGTGAAGGAAGTCTGTGTGTGTGTGTGTGTGTGTGTGTGTGTGGGGGGGGGGGGCTATAATAGAAGATGCTGAATCAGCAGTGAAAATATAGGAAGGAAACTACTATCCAACAACATGTTTGCCTTTGTTCAGCTTTTCTGCTTGAACCCAACAGGCTGAAGGATACTTGTGTAATCTAATGAAATCCAATCTTCATAACTAGTATAAGATTGAGAGACTTTTCAGGTAGTACTCATGCGAGTTAAGTGGACCAGCTACACAGAAATGTGTTTGAAAGTTGGTGACACAGTTGCTTAAAACAAAACTGCAGGCGTAATTCTATTCAAATTTAGCAAAATGAAATCAGCATAGAGATGAGATAGCTAAGCTTGTGGGCATACAGTTTCCTAAATTCATAAATAAAGTGCCTAGCCAAAACGGTTTCCTGCTTAACGTCAAATTTGATACTAGTTCTCCTGCCCATATAAATCAAATACATGTACAAATATACAGGGATCTAAGAATGTGAAATTTCGAAACGTTAGCAAATGGTATGATGAAATGAAGTGAAAATATAGATAGGCAATGTAACTGGGAAAAAAATGGGTACTTCGTTTTCCACAGAACAATTATTGCCAACCATTCATATGAAAACTTAGCAATAAAGCACCAAGCATTAATGCTGTTGTAATTACATTTTAACCAACAGAAATTCACTGCAGTCACAAAATAAAAATATAGATCGTTTTCTTTTTTTTTTTAAGAACACACTAAGACACAGACACTTCAGATGACAAAGTCTTAACTTAAAGTATAATTGTTGGAAGAATTTACGCAACAATGACAAAAAATCTAAACGGAACGTAAAAATGACTGTTAAAATGGAAGATGCGGCGTGCGACTGACATGAGTGACTTGTGAAAAAAGAAAAGATGTTAGTTTAGCAACATACACATAACCAATCAGGTCAGAGAAGGGCTGTTTGTAGAAATCTTCATCCAGCACCCTGGAGACACAGGAAGACGTCCCAGAGGAACGCAGCAAGCAGGAGAGAAGAGAGAGAGTGGTAAAAAGGAGAAGAACTAACCCAGCCCAGAGGCCACAAAAATAACCATCTGTCTCAAATGGCACCCTATTGCCTACCTAGTCTGGTCAAAGTAGTCACTAGAGTGAATAGGGCGCCATTTTGGACACATGTATACATAAAGCACAAATAACTTAGCAGGCAGGTTAAAAGTAGCAGACAAAGACTGAGAAGTCCACTGATATATATTATTTAAAGCAAAGGGAGGACTTGGGTTACACAGAAGGGCTTTGGACACTCGAGTTAGTATGGACTTTAGTTTCCACTGTCTGAACACTACAGTGCAGTGCAGTTTACTTCAACAATGGTAAAATGTTAACAACATCTGAACCATAATGAAGAATAAAACTTACAGTCCTTTATCAAATGTATAAAGAAAGGAAGTTTCTACATTTCTGTTCAAGTTACAGCTGAGAAGACCAATATTATAATTTATTATTTGAACTAGATATTTCTGAATGTGCTCGTTTCAAAATGTCTTGCAGTTCAACAGCCAATTCTGTATCATCCCTCAGCTTTAGTGTTTGTTTTACTTATTATTAGTAATAGCATGCTTAGCATAGAACGCCACTTGGAGGAGCAAATGAACCTGTGAATTCAAATGAACTACCATTGTTCATTCCAGAACATAACTCTCTCATTCTACTACAAAATGCACACAGCAACTTGTCTTAGTTCAGGCCTGTTAAAAACCTAAAACTCGTACAGGTAAAGGAACATGGAAGGGCCAACAGAAATAACAGCAGAAAAACTATCCTGAATTTGCATTTCTGCAGGGGAAAGTGTTGTTTATGCTTATGGGCAGGGCTTGTTTGCACAGCTCCTGTAAAGCAGAAATTAGTCAGTGGCAAGGTCAGCCCAGTGGGATTCAGTTATGGCAAAACCCCAAGGGCCTCTTTCTTTAGACGAGGAGACTTTCTATGCGTCGTTACCTGTTGTTGACTTTAGTCTTCTCTAGCTGCTCGTTCTGTCTGGTGTGCCACTCCTCCAGCTCAACCTTGGCTTTCTCCTTCCACTCAGACTCTTGCTTACGAGAGTTAGCGTCTGGGGAAGTGACAATTAAGAAGATGAGGTTTTATGATTCACAGTACGAGCGATTCTCTAGAAAAATGTGATGGCAAAAGAATGCCTTCTGCAAGAAAGAGGTGAGATAAAATACATTTTACTTTGTGTCTCCAGTTGTCATGTTGTTTGCTGTGAGTGTTTGGAACTACTGATGTCACATTTTAGCAACAAACAGACAAAGCGACAAAAAAAAAAAAAAAAAAAATCACACGGTTGGCTCCATTTTATTCTTAAGCAGAGTTGGACTGCTGCTGTGCCCACCAGGAGCTCAGGGGGATCTCCTTACCGAGGACCTCCAGCCTCTCCATCTGCTCCTCTCTCCATTTGCGCAAGCTCTCTGGCTCAGCCTGCAGACGATCGGCGCTGGAAATGGCGGAGTAGGCATCAGACGGGCCGTTACTCTGCTATGAAAAACATATCTAAATTTAAGTTATTTGGCAGGGGCCTTTATGCAGCGATATGCAGTAGTGAGTGCATATTTCATTCCCAGACACTGGCATTCCACGTTCCGTGCCAAACACTCTGAACTACACAGGACCAGATATTACTGTAAATATAAACAGTGATAAATTATAATTGGACCAGCGCAAACAGCTCTGCCTTTCTTAACCTTTTCTTCTGTTTTGTGTGTACTGAACCAAACCGTGGTCAATGATACAACCATGCCTTTTAATATTCCGCCATGTGAAACAAACATGGGTAGTTTATCAATTCTGCTGTAAAAGCATATGAGAAAGAGCAGATATTACCTCATGAATGTCTCCGTTAACAGCACCATCCACAGCGTCTGCAAAGAGATTAACCATTATTGTAAAATGGCCTACATCAATAAATGTTATAGAATAGAAGTGGATGGATTTGCTTTGGAAACCATATTTATAGGTCCAACATAAATCAGCAAGATTAATTGACTGTGGCAAGCATAGAAAACACAGATGCATTCTAGTTAATTACATTGGCACATAAATGCTTAAGTAGGCAATACATCTAGGATGAACGATTCATTCTTTAAAACAAACTACATTTGCGCCCTAAAAAGTTGCATAACTTCAATGTTTATGACCAACGTAGCCAATTGCCCAATCTAATTTCCTGATAAAGAGTTTTGGATTATAGTAATGTTTCGAACTGTAGAAATTGAAGTTATTTAATTAAAATTAGCGCAGAGAGAAACGTTCCGTTAAACGGTTATTCTAAGACGACTTCAAAAACAAATCCATAATTTTATTTTGGTTGACTAAAGATACTTCAGAAACATCAAGATGTCATAATTACGTGTAGCTAAAAGCGATTTCAGCCTTGGCTCGGCCAACTGTCCGTGCTCTTCCTCTTTGACTCTCTCAACCTACCCGTCTCCCTATCCATTGCCACACAGTCAAAAATTATGTCTTCGACTGACGTTTTCTACATCATGTGGGTAGCAGATACATAAAATGACGATTTGCTGTCTGTATTTTCGTCGTAAGAGTTAAATTACTAGAACACTAAAAGGATACATTTCATTTCCCTCTACAATAAATGTTCCAACTCAATTTAGTTGTCATACAGAAAAAGCAAAAGCTTTGGACAATGGCTGTCTACTTTGCATTTTATCACAGCAAATCACGAGTCCTAATGTCTGCCAAGCCGGGTCAGCAACGCCAGGCCAGAGGAACATTGCAGCAAACTAAGTTAAAAAGATTATAAATTTATTGAACCAGGTATGGCAACTAAGAAACAATGTTCACTAACTAGCTAGTTGGCGAAGTTATTTTTCGGAACTGACGTTAGGCATCATAACTAATCTTTTATTCAATACTCCTTCCACTGACAGTTTATGTAGTTTGTACAGCACGTACTTGCGTTGACCTTTACACTTAACGTTATTTTCAAACATTGACCGATACGCTCAATTAACAAACGTCAACCAAGCTAAATACAGCAGCAAATGTAAACGCAAGATAGCTAACGTTGAATACCTAGGCGATTGTGTCGTTCGTTAGCCAGGATAGCTAGATAGCTAGCTAAGGGCAAATGGCTTACGTTAAGCTTTGACCCTACAAAATAACTAATACGTAGCTAGGTACATTTTAGTGGAGCCTACCGTGTATGTCGCCTGTCAGGTTGTTGTTTAGCGACGAAGGAACCTCTCCGCTGTCCAGGATGCTGAATCCTTCGTCGTTCTCAATCCCCGCGATTTCGCTTTCTTGTTGGGCCAAGAATGCGGCAGCAGGGTCTTCTTCCGTCCCATTGCCAGTCTGTGGTGCGCTAAGCATATCAAAATCGTCCATTTCTACTAATTTATTGCAAGGTTGCTGTCGATAAGAATACAATATGGAATGGGGAGTAAGTCAGTCGACACCCGATCAACTCAAGAGATACTAGGAGGAGGGAATGGTGGGGAATAAGCAACAATAGGTAATGAAGCGGAATGGCCGGCTGAGCCTGTCAGAAACCAGTACCTTTGATTGACTATTCAGTGAACCAACCACAGAAGTGCACCGTATTATACGTAAGGATCCTACGGCATCCAGCTGCAGACCAACATATCGCTAATCAATGACGTAATTTCCGTCTAGTCACTTTCCGTCCCATTCTCGATTAAATCTCGGGCTTTTTCCGAGTAACATCTCATGCACACAATTTTTTTCACGTTTATGCCATCCCAATTTACAGTTATTAAAATACTTTAGAATATTTTTCCAATGTTATTTCCATCCAAATGTATCATTCCTAAAACACGTTATTTATAACTATGTTAATATTCCTACATGTTTTCCTGCAGAAGTCTTAAACACAGTTTGTCTCACGTTTAGACAACTCCCCAAAATAAGAATAACGTGCATTGACTATGACAATCTAAATGCGTATATATTATAGACTGGTTTCGCAGACACGGATTGAGCCTAGTCTAGGGCAAAAAAAAGTTCTAGTTCAATAGAAAACTCTATTTGTTATTTTAGTCCTAGACTAGTCTTAAAAAAAGCCCTATATGTTGGTAATTGATATGTGGCTATCCATACTCCTTGTATTGTGTTCTCTGCCAAAAGGCACTTTGGTCAGTATACGACGAGCAATAAAGTACACTTCTATAGAAATCAAACAAACGTTGTGTTTCAATGAATGGCACTAGAAAAACGCCTAAACAAACGCAAACTAAGCGACTTTGCGGGTTTTCACAAGCGATCAACAGTTCACAAGCACCAGCGTTTTGTGGTTATTTTCTCTGTAACATAAAACCTTAGATGATATCTAGTCAGTTTTCACGTTTGATACACACCCTGGACCAACAATGTTTTGGATCAGATGTAAACTCAACAATTGTTGTAGGATTGATAAAGATTTAATAAAGATCTTCAAGATGAAGATCCCTGCAGGTGTTTTTGCCATCGGATTAGTTGAATAATTCCAGCAGACCTGTAACAGCGCTGTAACGCTGTTAAGTCACCACAAAACGGAGCTATTCCATAACATTGCTTCTAGCACTGCATGGGTTTCGATACAACCTTGTCATCATCATTTAGGCGACGTGGAAAATAGGAAATAGGTAACTGATTAAACTGTAGTAGGACTGAGCAAAATATGAATAGTGAAGTGTTGAAAAATAAACAAAGTTAAATTTATTAGTACATTTTGTATTCATTTTATTTATTGGAGGGAAAGGACATAGTTCATGTTTACCTTAGTACATTATAAATACCTTTGATCTTTAAAAAACACCCTAACCCTAAAATCAGGGGCGAACATCTTCATCAGGATCTTCGAAGATGTACTTTCTGTAGAAAGCATTGTCAATGAAGAAATGGTCCACAGTCTTTCATGCCAGACAGCATATGAAGTTGTCAAGACAATGGTCGTAAGCCAACCTTTTTGGCCTTCTCTCTATTTAGTCTGTCGTTTTAAGTCAGTACTCATATGCAGTGTGTTAAGCTTACTATTATGACATTTCATGACTATTTCCATACACTTGTAAACCAAATAATCATTACATGTTGATAAAACTATCAAAATAGACAGCTATGATTAAATTCCTAATAAATATAAAACATCAATCACAATAAAGAAAAAGCAATTAAGAGAAAAATATTGACATATACTTACAAATAAACCATTACTACCTAAATAAATAGGTTTGACTTTGAATTGCCTAAGACATTGTACAATTCAGTACTGTATGAGATCTCCATAACAGTCAATTTTAGAAAATTGTAGATTGTTAATAATGAAGCTAGATTAAAATATCAGTAATTACTGTCAATTTGGTGTGGGTATGGCTAGATGCAGATTTTCCAAACAAATGCTGGTGAGGGTGGGTTTCTGAATAGTGAGAGGTTTCCGTCACTTGTAGTCAGTGGTGTTATATGTCACCAGAAAGGGTTGGTGATGTCCTAACCTGCGTATGTATAACACAATTGGTTAATGCCCAACAACACTCCATCCAACTATCATCCACTGGGTATGGTTCCCTGAGTGCCTAAGAATGGAGACCACAAATCAGTCTCCATCATAATGTAACAGTTATTTTCAGTATATAAAATAAGGCATTTCTACCTGTTATAGATCTGGAATGCATTTATTATGGTGTTGTATAATGTATTCACCAAAAACCAAAGTTCCCATATAAAAAAAACAACAACACATACAGTTTGTGTTTAACTAATGTAACCAAATAATGAATCAAATAACATATTGACAAATGTTTCTCTTTTAGCAAAACAGCGCTTTGATCAGTTTCTTCTTCAGTACCTTCCATAAATCTGTAAAATACTCTATTACAAATTTTATGAACTGCTGTTATTTTAAGTAAAAAATAATTGGAAATTTAAATTTATGAGAGGACAGTAGAGGGCGATGTGTTGAGATCTGCCAACCCAAACCAAACAAGTAGTAGTGGTAGACAAACCAACCAAAAACTATTATTAGAGCTATCAATTATGGAACGTTGTTTGTGTCTTTACGTTTCACTATTAACACATTAAACAACCGTATTTAACGCGAAGAATAAGTTTATTGATTGGTCAAAACAAACTTCAACATATTATTTGTTTATGTAGTGGTGACCGTCCACAAAAGAACAAGAGGTTACATTATCACGTTTAATACATGTCACAGGAAGTTAACAATGTTCTCCCCTACAAAAATAAATAAATTAGGTTCTGGACATCGTTTGTTTGGCTGGGAAAGCTGGCCAGAAAAAAAGCTAGCTGATGGATGCAAAGGATGTACTTCCTTTACAAAAACAGTAATGAATGATTGAGAATCCAAAGAGCCCACCATAGTTAAGGTAAATCAGACATTTAGAAATATATATATATATCTTATGTTTAAACAGATAAATGCGTTGTGGTTCAAAAGTGTTTGTAGAGTACAAATAGTTCACATTTTAACAGGTCTCATGACAATCTTTAAGCACATTGAACTGTATGAACATACATGGGGACTTCTGGGGACTGTCGTGGCCCATCTTCCTCCCCAGCTCTTGCACCCCCCTCCCCTTCTTTCTCTCTTCCGCTTGCTCCCACTCCCAGTTGGTTGGAGAGTTTTATTTTGGCTGGGGGCGTGGAAGGTTGAGTAGTCTGCTGTGCTCTTTCCTGGGTCGAGGGGTTCTGGGTGTGGCTCTGCTGGAGTATGGGATTGGCCTTAGAGGCATGTGGGATGTAGTAGACTGACGTCCTCTGGCCTCATCTTTCAAAGTCTTTGTAAAGTTGGTGGCCACATCTTTGTATCTGTTCATAGAGGCAGTCCAGGTGTAGGGTAGGATGGTGGGCCAGGTGTACATTTGTTATCAGGGCTGTCTCAGGAGAGGCTGGTGTTCATGCGCTAGATGTAATTGGGTGGAAGTCTATTCTCAGTAGGAGGGTGGACACCACTATTTTTGTTTTGGGGACGGTGGAGGTGCAAACTCTCTCTTGCTGTGTCATGCAGGTGTCTTGCTGGTCCGAGTGTGTATTATAATGTGGTGATCTTAGCTGGGCTTAACTGAGGAGTTCCATTTAACTTTGGGTTGTGGGGCACATCTTTGTGTTTTATGATGAGTACAGTTTCTCTTGTGTATATTTACCATTTGATGATGTCAGCTTGTCTGTCCACGGTATGGAGGGAGTAGAGAGGGAGTTCAGGTTGGGTTTGTGTTGGTGGGTTTCTTTATTGTCTTTAGGCAGGGCTCTAGTGTCCAGCTGGGTCTTTAATGTTCCCTAAGTGAGAGTGGCCAATTAGCGCTGGTCCATGTCAATGGAAACAGAACAAATGTTATACTTTAGATTAAAACACCAGTTTAGCACCAGTGGTTTGTTGGGTGTCTTTGGTAGAGCCTGTATTTGTATGTCTCACTCAGGGAGGGCTTCTCTTAGACTGGACTATAGACTGGACTATACTCTCCTGTATTAAAACAATCACAGATTGCCCTGTGCTAAAATGGTCCATTCTTGTTGGTTGACAGTTGTCATGAAATGTTCTGGATTTTATGTCTCTTTGATTGCGTATGTCCATCCATTACATATTCCCTGTGAATATAAAATGGTCTGCATCGTCCCTGGTTTCTTCCTCAAAAGTTTCTGTTTGTGTTGTTTGCATGTTTTTTTAAGAATGGTTTTGCTGTCAGGGCTGCTTGTTGTGTCAATAAACAGTAGGAACTAAACATATTAATTCTGCCTCTGGGACGAACAAAGCGTTAGTAGTGTTCATGAAGGTAAGTTTTGAGGGTAGATGAATTACTAGTGGCTTTTTGTGAGGGACGAAAACCTATTGATTTTGTTTAATGGGTCTGGTGTGTACATGGGCTTTACTAGCACGGACAGTCTGCAGTGCTTTGAAGTAGATTCTCTGGTAGTGGATGTTGATAAGAAGCTCTTGCTCTCCACCTTCTCACTCTTCCCCACTCGCTCTCCCCCACCACTAGAGTTCGCCCCTCAGAAAGAGACCAAGAGCTCTCCCCCCTCTTGCCCTCCTCCCCTCAGGAGAGCGGGGTAAGATTGAGCGAGGGGAGTTCTCCCCCTCAGAAAGAGAGAGAGGGAAGAACGAGTGAGAACTCTCCCCCATCCTCCCCTCAGAAGGAGAGGGGGGGAGAGTGGGGAAAGACGGGGGAGAGCGAGAGCGAGCGGGACCCCCCCCCATGCCCTCCTCCCCTCAGAGGGGGAACAGGGAAGAGGGGGGAGAGTGAGCGAGAACCCCCCCCCTCCTCCTCTAAGAGCAAGCGAGAAAATAGGCCATTAAAAACAGACAGCCCCCACCCCCCAAATAAACACATTTAATCATATTGTGAAACTATATAACACAGGGAATTAGTTCAGCTTGGGAAAATAAAAGCATTCAACAAAATACACTTTCCCCTCTCCAGACTAGAGTACCTGGGCACCATCACAAACAAAAAACCCAACTAGACAATTCATTTTCAGGACTACATTGAACTGACAGGGTTGGTAGGTATAAGCATGTGGTTCTCCTGGCTGAGTCTAGTGAAGTTCCATGAGGAAATGATGAGTCTCTGGTTTCCCACCCTGAGAGGTTCTGAGAACAAGAGCCAAGAGGAACGGAACATACGAGTCAGTGCTGCACATTATTTTAAACTCACTATACACAAAGTGCTATTCACTTTAACGCAAAGTTCTCTTCTATAATTTAATATCCTTTTTGCTCCCCACTTGCACAAAGATCTGGATCTGCTCAGTGGCCTGACACCAGCAGGACTTAAAACCCCCTGCTGGCAAGACTGTCCTTGGTATGCAGCCCAGCTGTCATCCTAAAGGACCATGGTCCTGGGAAGTCCAAACCTGATGACCCACAAAAGGTTTGGGGTCAACCTAGACAAAATGGTGAGTTAATACATTTGTGTTTTTTTGTGTAGGTTTGTGCTGAGACTCTTACCTTGTAACTAAGATGCTGAATGTTTTTACAGAGACAACACTTGCATGTCTTCCATGGACAGGTTGACTGTCCACCAGGAGCTCCAAAGTGGGAGTCAAGCCCTTTAAATGCTGCAGTCAGGAGCACAGCCCACAATCAACCAGTAGCACATAACTCCTCCCAGTAGACAAAACATTGCAGGGTACACAATGTGGCAGAGCACCCAAAAATCTGTTATAGCCACCTCCATCCCTAATGGCAACATCTGAGGCCCATCCCTAGGTTACGGTCTTTCTACAGATGTATCAAAAGCAATGTGCTTCTCTATAGCCTTTCTTCAGAGTTTTAGGCTTCATTTCTGTTTAACTACTTTGATGCTACTGTTGATGTTAAAAAGCACAAAATGTATTGGATTAATTGAGATTGTCTTAATGAATACAAAGTTAATAATTAAAATATAAGGTTAATTCAATGAATCATTCCACTGGTCTTCACTCAACACTTTTACACTAGGACAATACAGGGGGTGGACAAAAATATATAAAAACCAAATATAATAATATCAGGACCTAATAAAGCGCAAGGCCACCATTTGCCTCTGTCTTAATATTATTAAAGATGTATATACCAGTATAAAAAGGCAGAGCATAAGTAATGTTGAGACATAGCTCATGGATTCAAGAGAATCCACATGGCTCCATTTTATGTTCACTAATACCAATATTCTTAATGGCCAATGTAAACTACTGTACATGTATAAGGTGGGAATGTCATCAAGCATTTTGGCATATATATATACATTTGGCAAGCAAAATGTCACATGGAAAATAACTTTGGATTAACTATATCACAATTACAAACGCAGCTGCTGAGGTCATTATGTGGATTAGCAGTAATATGGCTTTTATCTGTTGGGACATGGGCATGCACATCCTCCTACAACAGCCAGATAACGCAGCGTCCAATTGAATAACTTAACAGAGTAGTATTTAAAAATAACAGTATAACTAATAAGTGTGCCTACTGTGGAATATTTTAGTTAAGATTAGATGTTTGTGTGCTATTAGAAGCAAACGGTGCCGGTAGGGAGTATACTCTGAAAATAGCCAGCTGGAGGTCGTAAATGTTAATAAGAACATTCCAGAGGTAGGAATATAAATCAAGGGATTAAAGACAAGGAGGAGGATGGAAGCAAGAGCTAGCCAAGGTCAGATCTACTGGTGCTAGCCTACCCCCTCAACGGTCTTCTTCGTCGGCCTCCGAGGCCATCAGAGGGCCCCACGGATGGAGATGGGGGCTGCAGGACGGGACACGCCCACCCAGGAAGCGCGCTCATCAATTTCGATACAATTACTGAGGGGGGAATAGGCTACATAAAATGTGTCCGATGTGAACGGAATTCAGATCTTCCTAGCTGTATTTTGGGGAACGATCTCCAGATATATCTGTAATAAAGGCGTTTACTTTGGAAATAGTTGACCGTGTGGACATTCTCTGATTCAGGACTCGGGGGAAGTAGTTTGAATTCTACACTACTAACCCTGTAGCCTCAAAGCATGTGTCGATATTAGAGGAAACTAATGAAATAAAATGTAAGCTTTAGTAATCTGTTGAGAATTGCTACTTTATATACCTCAGTTTGCCATGAAATTTCGAATTGAGCGGGTTCACATTTCCGCGGGCTGCAATTTCGCTGTGTTAGCAAAGAGCACGCGCTACGTGAATCTCTCATTTAAGCTCTTCCTGACATGTGATTACGAGTCTTACTTTCAGAATAAAAGAAATTATTTAAACGACTTCACTTTTACAAGGCATTTTTTTATTTAAATCAACTTTATTCATTCCTTTAGTAATATCAATAGAAATACTACAAACATCGTGGCTGTAATATTTAATGCTTTTAAGTAATGTCAACTCTAACCAGGTTTTCAGATTTTCTTTTGGATGCAATTTATCAATTTGGCCCTGTTCAGAGGTAACTTTGGATGGGTTAATGTCTCAGTTTCTCTAAGGTTAATTGTCTGTCTGCCAACATTTAGGCATGGGTCAGTCAGTCTGAACATTCCGCATGGCAATAAAAACCCAACTTTCATGACATGTGTTTAATTATTCACCCTCTCAAAGTCAAATTCTCAGAGTCAGTCTTTTCATTTGTCAAATGACACATTGAAAATATTGTGACATGACACGTGACATCTACGCGGTAAACACAAACAATGACATAAAGCAAATAAAATGGCATAAACATACATACCCAGACCATAGCCTGGGTGGACAATGTGCATGGTAGATGCCATGTAAGTGAGATGGCAGCTGATGATGTGCTTCTCTGACTTCATCACCCTCTGGA
>JACXGK010000292.1:28288-76679 GCA_016801125.1 Novumbra hubbsi
CCCCCCCCCCCCCGCCACTTCCTGAAGTCCACAATCACGTCCTTAGTCTTGCTACATTGAGAGACAGGTTATTCTCATGCAGACTGATTTAATGAGAGGTCGAATACAGAAGTGAATACCTCCGCAAGTTGGTCGACGCACCCCTTGAGGCCACGGCCTGGAATGCCATTAGGCCCTGGTGACTTCTGAGGGTTTACAATTTAAAAAACTGCCCTCACATCAGCCGTGGCTAGTCGTCCTGGTCCTCAGTAAAGCTTCTAGAAGGAATGGTATTGGTAGCCATAAACTGTCCATAGAAGGTGTTGAGCTCGTCGGAGAGAGGCGGAAGGCTGGGCATCAATGCTATTTCTCCTTTTATGGTCCATTATATTTTGGGTTGGAGCTGTGGGTGTTAGACTCCAACTTTTCTCTGTAGTCTCTTTATGCATCTCTGTCCCCAGAACTATAAGCAGATGGCCTTGATCTGAACTTAGCAATGACATTACCATTAACCCAGGGCTTTTGGTTGGGCAAAGTTCTGGCCTTTACCTGACGACTTCATTTATGCACTTGGAGATATATGCTGAGACAAAGTCTGTTTTTTCACCATCATCTTAATTTCCACCATCATCAAAGAGCATGGATTTTGTCATTGCACCTCAGGCAATATAGCCCACTGAATTTATTTTGTACAATAAATGTCATGTGTTGGTTGAGTGGGGTGTAGCGAATATGCCTAATGGCATTATGGGTACGGTAAAGAGGAGGGGCTGGTGGTTTTTGGGTATATATCTGCTGGGGAATTAACTGTGTGTGATTCGGTGAGAGAAGTTATCAGACGTTACTATTCCTGCACTTGTCTTTAATGTTGATTGGTTAATATTACTATACGAGCTGTAGTTAATAAACAGCAGCTATTTCATCAGACTACGGACTTACTCATCTTTGGGCAACGGATAAATGTAAGCAATTGGGGTGTATTTACCTCAGAACAGCGGTTAATTGTTCCGGCCTTGGAATTCATAAGTAGGCTTCCTGCACCTCCCGACTACGGTCTGGGGGTAAAGTCCGGAAAGGTAACACTGGGGGCTCGACCGGGATTTGTCCTGCGAACGTTGGTGAGTTAGTTACGTGGAGAAGTAAAACGGACAATCAAGAATTAATAGTTAACGGCGCTAGTTACCATAGCAGGAGGAAAGTAGTGGCTGACGCTCTAACTAAAGTAGCAACATGGCGGTTGCACCCGGGAAAACCGAACAGGCGAAAATAATTCCCGTGAAGATTTGACAAACTACTCAAACCCATTCATATTTCCAACTACCTCTAATGAAAACAGAGATTTACAAATGTCATTTGAGGACTGGGCAATCGAATCTGACACTAACAAGGGCACTAACCCTTTCTCACAAAATTCTGATGTAGCTACATGGTCAGGTGCAGCTAATATTCCAATATTGGGCCGTGAGTCCAAGTTATCTCCACATAAGTCAAGTAGAGGAACTAACCCATTCAAAGCTGATGTACAGAATGGAAATGTGCGTGACAGTGGAATCGAATCGTCACAAAATCTCAAACAAAACTATGACAGCTGGCTTGCTAACTGCTCATCTGAAAATGCTATCTCTGGAGATTTGTGTAACCCAGGCATTAACCCTCTCTGTTCTGCCCATGCAGAGTTTCTACACCGCTTTAAAAGCTGTGCGGGAGCAAATCATTGGTCAAGAGGAACAATGGCTGTACAGCTGAGATTCTCTCTAGTAGGTGCTGCAGGGGCCGTAGTCCACAAGAATCCTAGGTCTTCACGCTGGGATTATTCACGCATAGTGGAAGAGGTCGATGCAACATATGGGCCGGCATCAGAGCATGCCGCTGCTATTTGCATAGAGTTGAGACAGAGAGTGCGTAAGCTAGGTGAGGCACTACATGTATTGAGAGATGACATTTATGAGAAAGTGTCCATAGTGTATGCAGATCGTTCTGAAGAGGAACAGGATTCCATCAGTGTGGAGGTGTTCACTAACGCCCTTGGGAGACGCTGGCACTGTAAAAAGGCTATTAGAGAAACGTCCACGCACTCTGACCAAAGCCTACGAGGTTGCCCACGGATATGAAACGACAAAGAGGGCGGCTACCAGTGTTACGCAGCTAATGCAATCTGGTTTGCGAGCTACAGAGCGTAGAGCCAGGACAGCTACCCTGCGAGAATACAACGACCATAGTGAAGAGGAATGCGAGAGTTGGATAGCACCACCAACAGACCAGAGTCAAAAACCTGGCAAATCCCATTTTCAGCCACAGAAGCCAAAGGTTGCTGAGTGCAAACATGTAAATTGGAATGAAATAAGATGCCATAACTGCCAAGGCATTGGCCACATGAAACGGAGCTGTCCATCTCCTCAAAGAGACAGGCCCAGAAATGTGCATTCACCTGCTGATGTACAACATGGAGGTGTGTGCCCTTTTAGACAGTGGTGCACGGAGAAATGTGCTTCCTTGGCATTACTACAACACCATTGATCCAGCCGTTCAACCACCACTACAACTGTCGACTGTGCAGTCTCTACAGGGCATCGGACCGGTAAATGTGGAGGTTTTTGGAGAAGTGCATCTACCCATTCAGGTTGCTACCCAGACAGTAAGTGTTAACTTCATTGTTGCAGCTGTGGCAGGGGACACTGAAGCCATCCTTGGTCACCCATTTCTGGAGCAGTCACGGGCACGCCTTAATTTTGGCAGCCAGAAAATTGTGCTATTTGGGGAGCAGGTGCCTTACTTCAACCCTAGGAACAAACCCAGGGTGCATGTTGTCAGGATAGCACGCACAGCCATCCTTGAAGCAGGACGTGAGTACATTGTGCCTGGGAACGCACACATCCGCAAACCCGTCAGAGGTGACGTTGTGCTTAGTCCAACTAAAGGATTCATTGAGAAGCACGGTCTACTGGTGGCACGAGTTGTGGTGGACGCGCAACCTAATAGCCGAATTCCCCTTAGGATCTACAACCCAGGAACAGTTTTGGTGAAGGTGAAGAAAGGTACTATTACAGGATTCCTACAGTCAGCCGATGTTGTTAAGCCCGCTGATGCTGCCTCCGCTACCTCACAAGCTAATTTGGTCTCTCCAGTCCCTGCCCACTTACTGTCTTTGTATTCTGAGAGCTCAGTTGCACTCAGTGAAGATGAACGCTGTAAGCTTGCCCAACTGCTTAGAGTCTACGGGAACGTTTTCTTTGCTGGACCCTCCGACCTTGGTCGCACTAGTATTGTGCAACATGACATCCAAACCGGACCGGCAGATCCAGCAAGGCCTTGAGACCGGCGTAGCCTCACACAGCCACAGCAGCTGGGCTGCACCGATAGTAATGGTGCGCAAATAGGACCAGTCATACCGCCTGTGTGTGGACTACAGAGCCCTCAATGAACGTACTGTGAAAGACGCCTATCCACTTCCACGTATCCAAGAGACCCTGGATACGTTGTCAAGTGCCAAATGGTTCAGCACCCTGGATTTAGCAGCAGGCTACTGGCAGGTAGAACTCACGACTAGAGCGCGAAAAGCATCTGCTTTTTGCAGTAGGATGGGCCTCTTCGAGTGGAACGTGATGCCTTTCGGACTTTGCAATGCGCCAGCAACGTTTCAACGTTTGATGGACCGTGTCCTGGCCGGAATGCAATGGGAGACTTGTTTAGTTTACCTAGATGACATCATTGTCCTGGGAATGGATGTCACAGAGATGCTCCAACGCCTGACACAGGTATTTGATCGATTACGCCAAGCCAACCTGAAGCTGAAACCGGCTAAGTACTACCTTTTTCGCAGACAGGTAACCTACTTTGGGCACATTGTTTCCAAGCACGGCATCGCGACAGATCCGAAAAAAAAATCTGAAAGTCCAAGAGTGGCCGGAGCCCAACTGTGTCTCAGAAGTCCATCAATTTGTGGGACTGGCTTCGTACTACCGACGGTTCGTCAAAGACTTTGCTGCTATAGCCAAGCCCCTTCACAAGCTTACAAAGAAGCATGCCCGGTTTAGGTGGACACCAGAGTGCCAAGAAGCGTTCAAAGAACTGAAAAGTCTCCTCACCACCGCACCTATCCTGGGCTATCCACCTGACAGCGGCAAACTCACCCTAGACACAGATGCCAGCAATTTTGGCATTGGGGCCATCTTGTCCCAAATGCAAGACGGTGAGGAGCGAGTGCTCGCATATGGGAGCCGCCGGCTGTCCCCCACCGAACAGAACTATTGTACTACATGAAGGTAGCTACTGGCAGTAGTAGAGTTCACAGCACACTTCCGCCACTACTTATTGGGACGACCTTTCATAGTACGCACCGATCACCACAGCCTTCGGTGGCTCACAAGGATGAAGGATCCTGAAGGGCAGCTGGCGAGGTGGCTTGAGAAGCTTGAGGAGTATCAATTCAAGGTCGTCCATCGGCCTGGACGCCACCATGAGAACGCTGATGCCCTTTCCAGGAGACCTTGCCGCCAGACTTGCCCCTGCACCGTACAGGACCCTACTCAGAACAAGGATTGTTTCACCCATCAGGGAGTTCAATGCGACTTTGTCCCCAGCATAGCTGAGGACGCTGTGATGGTTACTGACGCTGTGACAGAGCGTTGTAAAATAGAGGTTGGAGAACCCCCTTGCTTACCTTCCCTTTCCTCTGGAACTGACTCGGTTGCTGAGTTGGGTTGTCAGGAGAGTAAGCGCAATAAATCGATTGTGGAAAAAATCCTTCTTACGGACACAGGTGACTCTGCTCTGTTCCAAGGATGGACTGCTGAAGAACTATGCCAGGCCCAGATGGCAGACTCTGATTTAGGCCCTGTCAAGAGGTGGCTGGAGGAAGGACAGGAACGGCCTCCTTGGGTGGACGTGTCATCATTCTGGCCAGCAACCAAGGCCTATTGGAGCCAATGGAAGAGACTGTATCTGAAAGATAATATCATCTTACGACGGTTCTACAGCACCGAAAGTGCAGTGTTTTACCCACAGATACTCCTACCTCGGGGGTTCCGGGATGACATCATGAAACAAATGCATGATGGCCCAGTAGGTGGTCACTTCGGGGTGGAACGCAGACTTGCCCGACTGCAGACGAGATACTACTGGTACCGAATGAGAGAGGACGTCACATTATGGTGTCGTACTTGCACCAGCTGCGCTGCTAAAGCCAGACCGTCGAGGAAGGTTCAAGCACCAATGGGCACAGTCCGAGTGGGAGTGCCGATGAAGAGGATTGCTATCGACATCATGGGTCCCATGAATGAAACCGAACGCTACAACCGTTACATATTGGTGGTTCAAGACTATTTCACAAACTGGGTTGAAGCTTATCCTCTGCCGAATGAACAAGCCGTGACCGTGGCTGAAGTTCTGACAGGTGAATGGGTGTGTCGCTATGGGGCCCCACAGCTGCTTCACAGTGATCAAGGCTCCAACTTCGAGTCTGAGGTCTTCAAAAGGATGTGTGAACTGTTGGGAATCGAAAAGACTCGCACAACCCCTTTTAGGCCCCAATCGGATGGCCAAGTAGAACGATTTAATGCCACTCTACAGAAGATCCTTGCCACCACAGCAGAACGTTGTCATTGGGACTGGGATATCATGACTCCATTCGCCGTAATGGCCTACAGAGCAACAAAGCACAGCTCGACAGGATTCACACCGAACATGATGCTCCTTGGCAGGGAATTAACAGAACCGGTTGATCTTGTAACGGGTTTGCCACCTGACCAGGAGCACGTCAAGACACCTCCACAGTATGTCGCACAGTTACGGGACCGGTTGGAGTTTGCTCACCAGGTTGCAAGGGAGGCACTGGGACAGTCTGTGCAGCGTGCCAAAAAGCAGTATGACAAGAATGTTGCAAAGACACACCACTTCGTTGGTGATGCTGTATGGCACCTAGTTAAAGGAACAAAGCTGGTGCGGCCGACATTAGCATCATGCTACTACTGCTCCATGTGCACAGTCAGGGAATATGGCCTACAAGGACTGTTTGCTCCAGCGGGTGGGGTGTAACACTACAGTTCGGATGGCTGTAACACTGCTGTTGTTGTATTTAAGGGGGTAACATGTTTAGTGTCCATGTAAGGAAATAATGCAATTATGTATTGTGCCCTGGTATGTGCCACCATCCAGAGTGGGGGGTAGTGTTGGTAGAGTGGGGTGTAGCGAATATGCCTAATGGCATTATGGGTACGGTAAAGAGGAGGGGCTGGTGGTTTTTGGGTATATATATATCTGCTGGGGAATTAACTGTGTGTGACTCGGTGAGAGAAGTTATCAGAAGTTACTATTCTTGCACTCGTCTTTAATGTTGATTGGTTAATATTATTATACAAGCTGTAGTTAATAAACAGCAGCTATTTCATCAGACTACAGACTTACTCATCTTTAGGCAACAGATAAATGTAAGCAATTGGGGTGTATTTACCTCGGAACAGCGGTTAATTGTTCCGGCCTTGGAATTCATAAGTAGGCTTCCTGCACCTCCCGACTATGGTCTGGGGGTAAAGTCCGGAAAGGTAACACATGGTTTTATAGAATGCTAATTAAAATAATGCTAACTGATATGTGTCATTCAATGGAATGTATTTCATTGCAATGCAAGTGGTGTTGATTGAACAAATCAAAGCGTATTGAGGAATATAATTTTTATTTTGTCCTTCTTGACACATTAAAATGGCTGCCATCCCACCCAGTCCATCCTGCCCAATCTTTTCATTCTTATTTCTATGAGCCTGATAACCAACGATGATGAGTCAAGCTACAGGGAGAAGTAAGCAAACTGGCATTGTAGTGTAAAGATAACAACCTCACCCTTAACATTAGCAAAACTAAACAGAAGAGTGTTGACTTTAGGAAGTAGAGGGAACTCGCCCTGTTCCACATCTTTAGAACCTTGATAGAGTCAACAGTTTTAATGCATCCAGTTCTTTGCATCCACGTTGTCGATGACCTGTCATGGGTCATCAACACCACCAATTTTGTCAATAGGTTTGACAAGTCAACTTAGATTCACTTCAAATAAGAAAACATTTTGACTGACTGAATCACAGCCGGGTATTGGAACTGCTCTGCACGCAACCACAAGGGCCTCCACCCGGGGTGGATGACAGCCCATCTCGTCATTCAGATTGTTTTCCCACACAGGATATTGGTGTGTAACGAATGCCTTATCCAGGACGCGACGCAGCCATGCACTGTTAATGGACAGTTGTGGACTGTAAGCATGTGGACTTGGAGCATGCAGCCTCTGAACAAACAGGTTCCGAGACAGTTTTCAACACGTGACCTGGATCGACCACCCTCACCGACACCGCTCAATTTTGCACTTGTGCAAATGTACTGTATCTAAAACAACCACACAAACCCCCCTGTGTAAATATCGATGCACATAAATATTATTACCATCACTATCTGAATATTTTATACATGTGCTTCTTGCATTGAGTAGAAAGTTGCTGTAGTTGTTGGCTATACCCTGCAATCCTGCATATCTTGTATACCTAATATAACCATGAACTAGAGTGAGTTCACTAGAACTAGAGTTTCTGCACATTTTAGAGTAACTATTGCAGTTTACATTTGTACATCACATTTTATGTGTAAGACAAGTTAATAGGCACTTGAATGCCTAACAAATATATGGATGTTCTTTTTAAAGTTATTACGAAATCCACTTAAACTAAAAACTTATATTTGAACCAGTAACCATTCAGCAACTAGCCCAACACTTTAACAATTAGATGTTTCAGTTACTGTCCCAACCACTGCATTCTGTTTAACAATGTACAATGTGAAATGTTGTAACAGTAAGCAACATCTAGAGCAATAGAATAACAATTTAATAATGCTTCATAACAAATTACAGCACACCTAACAATTTATTATTGAATGTTGAATATTTGAGATTCCAGTGATACTTTTGTGATTCTAGTTACAGAACTGACAATGTAAAAGTGTTTTTAATGTTATGTGTTATCTGTTAACCCTAGGAAGGGTGCTCCCTAGCAGGAGCTAACGAGTATCATTTGGCTAGAACTAATTAAAACATTAAAATAAATTAAGTCTACAACACAATCAAATATGGATACAGTGAACCGGTCAAAACATTTCCAATGGCACTACAACTGCTCAAAAAGTTTATAGAATCTAGATTTTCCCCAAAGTTTTAATGTGAAAGTGTGTTCTATAGGTCCTATCACAGCATACGCAATTCGATATTTTTTTGTGTTGATATTTTTCATTTGTTTCGGTGCAATAATTAACAAGTTCGAACATTTGGATTTACGATTTTTCTTTACCACTTGTCACTAAAGTGTTGACTAATATTCTGAAAAATGCTTAGAAAGTAAACTACGTACATTCCGGATGTGCAACGCGGAAATGAGATTGGCCTTATTTCTCACTGTAGACTTGTCTCGGGTTCTTCTGTGCACCCAACAAACCATTTTGGTCTCACCTGACGGGCAGTCATACAGATCACATTTTCAAAATGACTCTGAAGTTCGAGCTCTGTCCTGGCAGAATGATTGGGGGTTCTAACCCCTGTTTCATTATTGCCGAAATTGGACAGAACCACCAGGGAGATATCGATATCGCCAAGAGAATGATCAAGATGGCCAAGGTAACAGTCAGTTATTTGGAGTTAATTTGTAGTACTGTGTAAAAACCAACATTGTTATAGACGCCTAGTTGTATTACGTGTTTGTTTTGATAGCACATGAATGGCCAGTTGTAGTAAAAATGCGTCTTACCATTTCGACAGTCCCGTACTTTTCTACGTTGCTTATTGTTTTGAACGGTATACTTAAGACATTGCACATCAGCATGTGGAAAAACTAAACAATCTATTACATTGTCAAAAAGATTGTGAAACTATATCAGGTTTAATTTAAGACAAATGAGACTTGGTGGCGCGACCTGACCACGACTAGTGTTCTTCCAGCAGCACAAACGATGACGTCGCAATTGAATGGTAATGAGTAAACTTTCATAATAAAATAACTACTTTTTAAATATAATTAATATTTTATCTTCATTTAACCATGATGATCTGGCCAAAGGCAAGACAAGCATTTTAAAAGGTTGCAATTTAGAAAATAAAAGCAAAATATATCTTAATAATGCAATAAATAATGTTTACAATATCGACTGTCGTGAAAAAAACATTATGTGCAAAGGTATGTCATTTTAAGCATATACAGTAGGGTTTGATGAATATATAAATATTATGTCCTTTCTTGGGGTACTTGGGGTAGGTTTAAATACCCAGCCACCCCCTAAACTACACCCACTCCATTGGCCTCTGTGCAATATTCTGTATACATATGAACAACATATCGGTACATTCAAGAAAAACAAAGATGACATTAAGTTTGTAAATACTATTTGAGGTCTGTAGAATTTATGTGGTGTTATTTTGTATTTACTCCTACATAAAAAAATGTAATACGTCTGTCTCCGAACCCGTTAAATGTGGTCAATATGTTATTGTATACGTATCCTTGCCTTTGAAGGACTGCGGGGCCGACTGTGCCAAGTTTCAGAAGAGTGAGTTGGAGTACAAGTTCAACAAGCGTGCCCTGGAGCGTCCGTACACCTCCAAACAGTCCTGGGGGAAAACTTACGGGGAACACAAGCGGCACCTTGAGTTCAGTCATGAGCAATATAGAGAGCTCCAGAAATATGCAAAGGAGGTTGGAATCTTTTTCACCGCTTCTGGAATGGATGAGGTAAGAGATAAACGGTGATTTGATGTAGGCCCGTCAAATAGACTGGTGTTGTTAATATGATCTGTATCAACATTTTGTTGTATTTTTCTTATTAGATGGCAGTGGAGTTTCTTCATGAGCTTAATGTGCCTTTCTTTAAAGTCGGTTCAGGAGATACTAACAACTTTCCCTACCTGGAAAAGACTGCAAAAAAAGGTAGTTATTTAGGTTTGATCACTACTTAGGCTGTCAAATTTGAAATCTTTGGCTTTTGATGTGGTTGGATGAAATCCCAACAGGCACACAGCGTTTTTTTGACGTCATTCTGATGTTGTGACCACAATAAGATGTCAGGAAGACGTTGTGTGACCGTTGGAATGTCTTCTGAGGTGGTAAGATTGTTTGGTTTACTATACAAACAACATGGAACATAAAAGAAATACATACATTTTGTTTGAAATAAATCTCAATTTCTAGGACGCCCCATGGTGGTGTCCAGTGGGATGCAGTCGATGGAGACAATGAGACGAGTCTACCAGACAGTCAAGAAACACAATCAGAGTTTCTGCATCCTGCAGTGCACCAGTGCCTATCCTTTAGAGGCCGAAGACGTCAACCTGCGCGTCATCGCAGTAAGGCCTTTTCATTGGTTTAGAAAATAACAGTCCAACAAAGTATGCAAATTTCAGGCATTTACACTAACCTCTGAAAGGCATTCAGGAATGTTGTTGTTTTTATAGACTGAAGGTTATGCTCACATACCCCAACATTTAGTAGTTATTTCCACACAGATGAGGAACCAGATGTAACACAATTTCTGACAAAACATGCAGTCTACAGGTTATCAATAGGGCCAACATGAAGTATTTCAGTTTTTACAGCTCTGTTTATGTTCCCCATTGTGTTATGATTAATCTCTGAGTTGGCTCTTAACCTTGCATCTTCCTAAAATGGTGCCTCTTAATCACCCTTTATGGACCTATTCACACTACAATCATCAGTGGAGATTAACAAGACAAATCTTCTTGTGCATGTTGCACTAGTTAGCTGCATCACTTACTCTATCCCGTTACTTTGATATGATGTTTGACTGGCTGGCTCAGCTACTGGAGAAGATCAATGGTTCACATACTCTAGCAGGGAAAACAACTATCCAAGCCTTCAATCACATTTTCTGTTCACTCACACACAGGAATACCAGAAGGAATTTCCTGATATACCCATTGGATATTCTGGTCATGAGTCTGGGATTCACATCTCTGTGGCAGCAGTTGCCCTCGGGGCAAAGGTCATCGAGCGTCATGTGACCCTGGACAAGAGCTGGAAGGGAAGTGACCATGAAGCGTCTCTGGAACCGTCCGAGTTGACAGAGCTGGTAAAAGCCATCCGACTGGTGGAAAGGTCTTTGGGTACGGGTGTCAAACAGATGCTGCCGTGTGAGAAGCCCTGCCATGATAAGGTTAGTTCCTGCTTAGGCAAGTTTAAATGTTTTACAGAGCTTCATTCAAAAACATTTCATGGAGAAGGCCATTGCTGTAATGAGTAAGAAAGTGGGTTACTTTTACTAAATAATATTTGTAACAAATCTGTTAATAGTGTTAAGACTAGGACAGTTTTCTCCCCCAGAGTTGGAACATGTATATATATTAAAGGTTTCTGTGTTAGTAGCAAAAAGCTTGGACCAATGTTACATAGAATATCTGAACACGCATAATACGTTAATGCTGTTGTTTTCCAGCTGGGGAAATCTGTGGTGGCTAACGTGGCGATCCCCAAAGGCACAGTGCTTACTATGGAGATGTTGGGAGTGAAGGTGTGCGAGCCAAAGGGCGTTCCCCCCGAGGACATCTTCCAGCTAGTGGGCAAGGCCGTCACAGAGGACGTAGAGCAGGACGAGAGCATCACCCCGGACGTGGTGGAAAGCTATGGCAAGAAAATGAAGCGCTGAGATGTCGTTCTGCTAACACCCTGCAGTAGTCCACTATAGCCATGGTGTCACTGGAACCACAATGCCAAACGTTTACCGGCCAAGCTGTGTTGGCTTAAACAACGTCCACTAAGCCGGATGTCATTGTTTCGAGTTTCAGTAGAGGGAATGGGTTTTATACTTCTGACTGCATATTTGCTGGACTGCAAGTGCCTAATAAAAAAAGAATGTCCAATCAGTACTGTATCCACTCTAGTGTAATCAATATTGTTGTTTGTTAAATTGCATAATTGTTTGACTACCAAAATGCGAAAAAAAGGAATGTTTTATACAAAAATAATTGTGGCTATCGTTATATTATGAATACATACCTTATATTGACAGGACAGAAATCCAGCGGGGATTCTTGTAGAACCTTCAGTAATTGAATATGTAATTAAAGACAAAGGGTTTGCTTTGACATTAGAACGGCTCCATTGATAAGATTTCTGTTTGCAAATGTCTACAATCTTGGCCAACTCAATGTTGCACAGGTGGCAGCGGTTGTTTTCAACCACTAGGTAGCGCTATAGATTAAGAACGTCTATTAATGAACCTGATTATAAGCAAAAACGGTACTTTACATACATGGGCATAGTATTCCCAATATAATTGCCATGTTGGTAAAATACCAACACAATTATAAAGAACATCTACTTCGTTTTTGTTTTGCATGATTTGATTTGGAAATGGTAGTTAAAAAGCAAGTTAGACTTTTTGATCAGTGTTAAATTTATTATATGACATTTTATACAGAATGACTGATATGATTTTTACATTATACAAGATTCAAGCATACATGATTATGATTCATATACATGATTCATACTTAAATACAGTGTGTAACAGAAATATAAAAGCACTGCCACTCAATGTTTATGATTACTTAGCTTGACCATATGCCACCCATATGGCTCTGTATATTTACAGCTTTTCATTACTACACGTCCTTACAATAAATGTTACATAACCATTAGATCCATTGAAAACAAAGATCAAGAAATTACACTAGTTTTGAAAGTTCTTTCCTACGTTAATGCAAAGTGAATGTCTAAAGTTAAGATGTTCTCTGCACTCTAAACATCTCCGGTCAACTTGAAACCTTAAAGCAGTGGAAGCAATATTGATTTAAAGGACGGAATTATGTAATATTTTGAAATTACAGAACAAAAGGTAAGTATACATAAAAAGCACATTAATAAAGAACAAACAAATGACAGTGACATTGGATTTAACAAAAATAAATAGGGATACAGTAATACAATATCTTAAATAGAAAAATCCATTATGTTGATGTCGTAGATTTGCTCAATAAAACTGCCTATTTTGTCTCAGAAAAGTAAATTATAAATGTTACACGTGATTGTATAAGAATGTTTCAACTGCAAAATAGGTTGAAAATATTTAGTTTCACCTGCCAAACTGTCATAAATGTAATACATTAAAAACTTTTTTCCCAAAAAGTCTATTCAATGCAGAAATATGTTGAAATCAGGCTTGTTATATTAATGTTTAATATAAGATTTGGTGCTGTGCATATGCTTGACATAACAGTAAAAGGGTATGCCATTGACGGTCAAAGGTAAAGCACTCTAGAAAAAAGCTCATCCCACAATGCTGACTCAACGAAAAAGTTTGATATTATGTAATGTTCTGATGTTACTGTGGAAAAGCAACCTAAGCTTTTTTGTTTTACAAAGTAGTAGTATTCTGAGTATGTCATTCATATGCTAATTTGCTTTGTTCAATTTAAACACCTTAAACCCCTATTGTTTTTAGTTGATTTAAACAGGATGCATTTAGATATACCCATTACTGTTGCTGTATTATACAGAGAAAACAGAAAAAATATATATTTTTAAACTATTTAGATGTTCCCTATATGATTCTGTAGTATACACATATCAAACATAGAAACTGATTTTGTGTTGAGTTCACAACCTCTTTTAAATGTTTACACTAAACATTTTAAAGGGGCTATTGCACACTAAAAGTTATATAGTGTGTTCCTTTTGTAATACAGCATGATGTATTCCCACCCACCAATCTCTTAAAATATAACATATATTTTCATTAATGGTTTATATGTAGAATAGACCTTAAAAGAGTTGATACCGATGTGAATTGATGTGGTGACATTTTCAACCATAATAATTTTTATGCATTTGGAGCTAAATATTTTATTCAAATAACTGCCCAGCCAAAGTCTCACATTCAGACGTTTACATTTTGTAAACCCAAAAACAAATAATAAATGTTTCCTATACTTGTATCTGTGACCAATGCTTTAATTAAAAAGTAACAAGGTCCTAACTCCAACAGTCATTTTGACATTAATCAATGGAGCCAACGGAACTGGTCAATCAGCATTCAAGGGAAGGATGGACTGGCCAATAAGCAGTCTATTTGCATTCATATTTTTTATGACTGGTGTAAGCCCCATTCCAAAACTGCAAAGTTGCTTTATAACATTGTGTTTGTTGTTCACAGAAATCTGGAAACACTGGGCAGGTAAGTTTGGGGCAATATGGGTGGGGTTAAGAAACAGAAGATAATCTAACATTAGAAAGACACTATTACTAACATTTTAACTTTATATACATTTTCAAACTTCCAAACTTTCCATTTGACTTTACAATCATGTACAGGTTTTTCAACAAATCAGAACTGTACAAATTCTTGATTTGATTTGCAAAATCCCTCTGGGTTTGCAATTCAGCAAGACCCAAACAAATACAACTGAAAGCTAACTTACAAAAATAAAATAAAAGTCTTCCGCTTGAGCCATACGATATTCAGATACTTGCAGAAAGGACATGTGCAAACTGAACTCGATTCGCTGAAGCTCCTCTGTAAAAGCTGAGGGACCAAACTGTGGTATAAACTGCCTGTTAATGGACCCAACCATGTTTCATTATGCCTTATTATCTCTGACAGGTCCCACTTTCTGGTCAGGACATGCAGGACCTTTTCCTGAGCTCCACTTCATACAGCTATCAACATTTGTGAGTATCACTGACAGTTGGACATTTGACACCCGACTAATTCCAAATAAACAGATTTCCAAATAGCGCCATGAAGTCCTCTGGATTGGAGCACCAGGAGTCCCCTAATTTCAGTCACAGAGGGGATCGCCATGGGCAGAGAGTCAGCCAATGGATGCTAGGTTCAAGTGATGAGGACAGAAATCCCTTCCATTGGTAGTACCAGTCCCTCATCGACGGATCCAAGTTAACAATGTACAATCTGCCGGTTGCGCTTAGACATTTAAAGTAAACGACTCAAGTCCGTCTCGTTTCCCACTGCCCTTCCAAATGGGACCCCCATTGTAATAAAGGGGGACCATATGAACAAGTGTGTATCATGTGCATGAGAGAAGGTATGTTGTGAAGGGAGTTGGGCTTCAGATGGAAATGGGACACACCAGGACCTTGTCTTCCAGCATGACGCTGGTTATCAGAAAGAAGATGTAGAGGACAAACATGAAGCCCCCCAGGATTTTGCTCATCCTCCACTTGCAGACGGCAATGGAGACAATGACGAAAAGCAACATGAGGAACAGGAGCACGATGGCACAGAACAAGCCGTTACTGCTCACCTCCACCGGACGGAAGTTGTTGAACAAGCCGTAAATGAGCCAAGGGAAGGGCAGGCTGGAGAAGGTAGGAACAGAGAAATCGCATTTACCATTACCGTCTAGCCTCTGCATGTGGTTGAAGACGTACTCCAGAGCTTAGGGTAGTTTTGAAAGTTCATGAGGCTAAACATCAATATAATGTTACTAACTGCTAAACAATAGCTCCATGTGAATGCAGTGTGTACGATGCTACTAATGGTGCCCATGTTTATGTGCCTACGATCCTGGAGTGCATCTTTAAAGTAAAAGAAAAAACCCAGGTAACACTCTGGGTTTTCCACACACAAAATACAGCATCCATGCAACAGCTACCTAAAAAAACACTGTAACATTTGACATTTGGCCATGGTGGGAGAGTGGCAAAAAAAAGTCCAACAACTAGAGAAGTCAAAACGTGTCAGATGTGCTTTTGAACCGACTTACCCAACAGTTATATCAAAGATGTTGGAGCCCACAGAGCTGGACACAGCCATGTCACCCAGGCCTTTACGTGCTACAATGACACTGGTGATTAGATCAGGGATTGAGGTGCCAGCTGCTAATATAGTCAATCCCATAATCTCCTCTGTAATCCAGAAGGTCTCTCCAACCTGAAAGTGAAAATGCATTTAAAAAAAATTTCAACCAGGGCTGGAGAGTTTTGATGTAATTTTTGATGTAAAACATCTCTGTATTATGGCTGAGGTGTCAGGTTTAGTTTAGTTATTTTACCCTGCATTAAGATACGCATCGTTGATTTGAGGGCAGAGCTAACCAGTGGATTTAGGGGAAGCAGCTGCTTAGCTTTTTAGGATTATGAGTCATGGTCACACATCAGAGAGTCAGACTTGCTTCCGCCATGATTTAAAGACAATGGCAGAGGCAAGGAGAGACCGACAGAGATTATAGATAGTTTAAGTATCAGCAGCAGAGGATCTCATTCTTTTCTTTGTAGTTGTCTGTCTTCTAGAGCAAATAATCAGGTCAGCTCCAATCTTGGAATTTCTGACCATATGCATTTGTGGAGATCTGAGAGGGTTAGACAGGTGTAAACACTCTAGTAATGGCCCTTCCTTGCCTGCTGATATTCTAGGTTTAAGATTCATCCTACTGCATGTTCACCTGACTATTCAAATAACAGCCTGGCTGGTAGCAAAATAACTCATGAACACAGCCATTTGGACCACATTGTTTTACTCGGCTCGAAAAGATAAGTAACAGTTGTTAGAGATGGGCTCACCTGATGAGCCCACCACACCATGAGGTAGGAAAATATAGCAATCCAAGAGATGGAACCGATGAAAGTAATGGGAAAGAACCTTGTGGACGTCTGAAAGGAAAGAAAGGATGAACAACACAGTTGATCCGTTCCTGAAAACCTGACATGTCTTTTTAAAGCAGCATTGATATTTACAAATCAATTAACTCGCCAATCAGTCGATCAACCAATAATAGCTTCAACCCGAACTGTGATTTAGTGAAAACCCAGCAGCTCTGGTTACCTCTCTCCTGACATCGGGGAGGGTGAGCCAGAGGGGGAAGACAATGGGGAAGATAGTGAGATACGTTATTTGTTTGCGGGGCGTCTCAGGCCAGTCCAGACTCAGAGGAGTATCCTCATCCTCCTCTTCCTCTTCCTCTTCAACCTGACAGACATGAGCAGGTTGGTTGTTAAAAAGGGAACCAGCAATGGAAATACGAAGGCTGTTTTGTATTTAATCTTGACTGGGGCCTTCAACCTTTTCTTTTCAACAGACCCCAACCCAGGCCAATCAAGCCAGGGACCCCCACCCACCCAAGTCATCAGTCAAAGCAGAGACCCCCACACAGCTAACTCGTCATTCAAACAAGGGGCCCCCATCCAGCCAGACTATCAAACAAACCAGGGACCCCAACCTACACAAGCCATATTGAGACATACTTTTTTTGCACTTTTGTTAAGCCTAAACATTAAAAATAATATATATATATATATATATATATATATATATATACAGTGCAATACATTATATATATTTGGACAGTGACAAGTTTTATGTTTGTTTGGACTCCAGCACATTGGATATGAAATTAAACTGTGACTAAAAAGAGCAGGCTGGAGGAAATGTACATCCATAAACTGTCTATGAATATTTTGCCTTCAGTCTACAACAAGTAAAAAGCATGCTCAACCATATGTTTTAGCCTCACATTTAGCCCCAAATTTTAATGCTGCTGTTTCATTGTGCCGAGGGAGGGTAGGGTTAACTCTGATTCTCTACTGTAAATCCTTTTTAATTTAAGGAATGCGCTCTCTATATTCTCCTCGTCTCTTTCTCTGTTTAAAGAGGTCTTGGACCACATATCAGGAGAACCAGGCTTGAAAGACTTGTAGCGGTCCTTATCCAATGCCCTCCAGATTGTGTTGCAGGTTAAAATGATACCTGAAGATTCCAGATGCAACTTCTCTGAACATTCCTCCCCTGGGTTGTCCCTGTCCTTGTCCATCTGGTCATGCTTTGGGTCTCATCTGTATTAGGTTTTGTAGACACAGCCCACATGCATTTATAAATGACAAAAATGTTTACTCTTGGTCACCCCTCAGAGTCTGGTTCCTCTCTAGGTTCTTCCTAAGCGTTGGCCCCTTTTAGGGAGTTTTTTCTAGCCAATGTGCATCAACACCGTTCCTTGAAGTTTCAGGCTGGGTGCTTGTACAACCACTTTGTGACGACTGCTGATGTAAAAAAGGGCTTTATAAACAAATTTGATTGTTTAATGTTCTTGCCCGGGCAAGTCTATCAATCTAATTTATCCCTTTCTTACATGACGCAGTCATGCCACTGTGTTAGTCACATACTTAGGCCTATAAAGTCTTGTATGTCAGACATGTTAGTCTTATTAATCTTTTCTTACTGCTACCAAATGAATACATTTTCTCGTTTTAACATCAGAACAAAAAATATTTTATACCCTGCTGATTATGTATGTTTTCCAACTGAACAAGAAATGCTCAGTCTATAATTTTAATGGTAGGTTTATTTGAACAGCGAGAGAAAAAAGAAAGTTATATGTTGATTTGGATTTTATTCAGTGAAATAAGTATTTGATCCTCTATCAATCAGCAAGCTCCCAGGTGACTTTTATACAAGTAACTAGCTGAGATTAGGAGCACTCTCTTGAAGGGAGCGCTTCTAATCCCAGCTTGTTACCTGTATAAAAGACATCTGTCCACAGAAGCAATCAATCAATCAGATTCCAGATCTCCACCATGGCCAAGACCAAAGAGCTGTCCAAGGATGTCAGGGACAAGATTGTAGACCTACACAAGGCTGGAATGGCTACAAGACCAAGCAGCTTGGTGAGAGGTTTACATCAGTTGGTGCGATTATTCGCAAATGGAAGAAACACAAAATAACTATCAATCTCACTCCGTCTGGGGCTCCATGCAATATCTCACCTTGTGGAGTTTCAATGATCATAAGAACGGTGAGGAAACAGCCCAGAACTACATAGGAGGATCTTGTCAATGATCTAAAGGCAGCTGGGACCATAGTCACCAAGAAAACAATTGGTACACTATGAAGGACTGAAATCCTCCAGCGCCCGCAAGGTCCCCCTGCTCAAGAAAGCACATGTTTGGTCTCAGATGAGACCAAAATCGATCTTTTTGGCATCAACTCGCCGTGTTTGGAGGAGGAGGAATTCTGCCTATGACCCCAAGAACACCATCCCCACCGTCAAACATGGAGGTGGAAACATTATGCTTTGGGGGTGTCTTTCTGCTAAGGGGACCGGACAATTCACCGCATCAAAGAGACATTGGATATGACCATGTACCATCAAATATTGGGTGAGAACCTCCTTCCCCCAGCCAGGGCATTAAAAAGGGGTCGTGGATGGGTATTCCAGCATGACCCAAAACACATGGTCAAGGCAACAAAGCAGTGGCTCAAGAAGAAGCACATTAAGGTCCTAGAGTGGCCTATCCCATAGAAAATCTGTGGAGGGAGCAGAAGTTTCAAGTTGCCAAATGTCAGCCTCAAAACCTTAATGACTTGGAAAGGATCTGCAAAGAGGAGTGGGACAAAATCCCTCCTGAGATGTGTGCAAACCTGGTGGCCAACTACAAGAAATGTCTACCTCTGTGATTGCCAACAAGGGTTTTGCCACCAAGTACTAAGTCATGTTTTGCAAAGGGGCCAAATACTTATTTCACTGAGTCTCTGCCTCTCATTATTATTTCACAAAGAAGTTGGCCTGCCAGTTCCTTTTTGTCTCTCCATGCTTTCCTCTTACCATCACTCTGGTACATGTTAATATTAGAACATAAACCTGTGTCATTGTCCAAATACTTGTAGATATGGTTAATTCCACTTTAAAAGATATGTGTCTGATCTAGTTCCATTCTCAACGTTATGTCTCTGCTCTAGTTCCATTCTAAACGTTATGTCTCTGATCTAGTTCCACTCTAAATGTTATGTATCTGATCTAGCTCCACTCTAAACATTATGTTTCTTATCTAGTTCTACTCTAAATGTTGTCTCTGATCTAGTCCCACTCTAAACGAGATGTATCTGATCCAGTTCTACTCTAAACATTATGATTTCGGTTGATTTGAAAGACAATGCCTACCGGTCCAATGTTGCCGTTTGCAGGTGAAGTAACTTCCACTGTTACGTTGGAACTGTTGGGTATGTTTTTGTCTCCTTAAAGGGAAGAAAGTAGCTTGAAGTCAGAGTTGAAATGTGGTGATTCTAGCTTCATGGACAATTGATGATATTTCAAAATCTAAATACAAATTGTGATGGATGATCAAGTAATTAGCTTTCTGGCAAGACGGAAAATATAACCAAAAGGTCCATTTAAAATTAGACATTACATTAAACTACATGTTATATCATAATTTCAGCGTCTATAAATGATTGTTATAGATGTTACACCCTCTATAATGGATGAGTCTGTAATAGACATATTTTCAGTATTTCATTGAAATTACTATTTAATCTAAATCTAAATTTAAATCTCAAAATAAAAAGTAAATTTCCAAGTGGAAAGTACTATGAGGTACTTTCCAGTTGGAAATGATTTGACGCATATCTTCCAAAAGATTGACCAATCTAGTTTTTCTTCTCTCTTCTCACTAGAGGATGTAATGCAATTTGTAGAATAAAATATATAAGATGTGTTAAAATGCATTAAAAACTATTTCAAATATAAAACCCACCTGCGACACCATTGGGTTTTTCACCATCCCCACCATCTTGGCATTTTTTTTTTGCCATCTTGTGAAGAATGGAAGCCTTCTCTTTGAAGCGCCCTTAAACAAATCAGTTAAAACATAATCTCAGCGATATACCTGACTGATATCAACCTAGCTACTGAATCCCCACCATTGGAGTTAAGTTGGTCAATTTTTACATTTCTTTTCTTTGAATTTGCTAATAGTTGTTCCCCCAATGTTTTGGTCAAATTGCTTGGTCAACATTCTTCACACTTTTTGCGACAAACCACAATGCAATAAAAAATTGTACCTTAAAGACATTTTAGTTCAGAATGCCATTCAGATTTGTTTGGACTGATCGGGAAATATGTTTTTTTTGTGTTTTTTTTATGGTGGAACAATCTGTTTGAGGCCCAGAAACACTGAGCAGAGAACATGCAAAAATTGGTACTTCTCCTTTAATGGGATATATTGAAATGCATCTAAACACTGACATTCAAACAAATACAGTAGGCAAACATATTGAAAGTGTGTCTATATGGAAGGTGTGTCAAAAAACCCATAGTATTACCCCCCGTTCCCTCACCCTCACCCTCACTGAGGGGATCCAGAGTGTGAATCATGAGCTGGAAGATGCTGTTTCTCATCAGGGTGTTGTGGAGTGAGGCTGAAGACCCTCCTCTCTGGAGACGAGGCTTGGCCTGCAGTAGAGAGGGCATAAGCTGCTTCATCATCTCTACACCCTTAACGTCTGTATTCTTCAATACGAGTTTGTCTATGGCAGCATGACAGTGGTCTTCTCGTGTTTTAAAGATGTTAAGGAAGTGGATTAAATGCACAATAAACGCTGGGCAAACATACCATCAGCTTGTTTTCATCGTCACCAGAGCTTTCCTTCAAAGTCAAGAGAGAGAAAAACAAAAGCACTTAATGAAATCACACAAAAATCACACATACAACTTAAAGTATAGCATTCCAGGAAATTGTAATTATTTACAATGTATGTAACATATTCAAGAAAAGCCGCCAAGATAATATGCAACATAAGAAAAGCAGCCAAGATCATATGCAACATAAGAAAAGCAGCCTAGACCATATGTAACACATTAAATAAAAGCAGCCGTGTCAATAGGCAAGCCAGTTACCAAATGCTCCATATAGAACGTACAGGTTGTTCTACAGGAGTGAAGGCATGACAGCTTAGGGCATTGCCAACACAAAGCTAATAAACTCTACAGATGCAGCTCCCATAATCTAAAGCCAACAGTTCTTCAGAGGACATATACAAAATAACTGTTTGAGGAAATACATTTTGGAAAGAATTTAAGGGACATGATGATAACCTAGCAAGCAGTAGGTGGCATTGTCTAAAATAGAAAAGCCCGTTGCAAATAATTAATCAAATACGATGTGTCAAGAATAGTAGAGGAAACGTTTTTCAACATGCTGGGATTACAAGGTGTGTTGGGAATGCACAAAGCTAAATATCAGAGTGTATAAGAACATTGGAGCCAGTCTTTAACATTTGACATATACGGTATCTAAATACACACACACACACACCATTGATCCCTCTTAGTGGAATCATTTTGTAAGTTCTATATGGCATTGACATTCTAGGCTTCAACTACTCAAACCTGCAAAAGCTCTGGTTAGATTTGAGAGGTAGGTGTTAAAAAGACTGGCCTTGGGTAATGTTGTAAATCACAATTTGAATAAATCTATGGTGTGAAATTAACAAAATAACTTTAATGCCCCCCGTGCAACAACAGTCCTGCAAATTAGCATGATGCATCAGGTCAAGTATATTACGATAATCAACAGTACGGTATCTTAACAAAACAGAACGAAAATAAAAATTCTTGACAACGCCATTAAATATAAGATCTGAAAGGGAAGACGAAATGCTAGATTGATAAGAGCAGAAAATCTTGAGAAACAATTTGGAGCAAAGTAAACCAAGGCTAAGTGCTATCCATCCATGCGGTAGGTGGTTGGAGGGGTCCAATGAAGCTCTGTTGGTAGACCATGGCGCTTGCAATGCCTCTGGGTGTGATTCCTACAGGGGCCCGCGGTGAATAAGGATGAATACGCATGCTAAATAATAAAGCAAATGAAAATGGAAAACAGGCGATCATTGATCATACTGTTCAAAGCTACATGTAATTGTTAAGATTCCTGATCAAAATACTGAATATCAGTTAACCCAATTTGTGGCCTTGGAGAAACAGGCACGAGTTACACAACCATTTTGTACCATACAATAGACCTACTCGTGTTAACCTAGTTTGTGCTGTTCGGTTCCCAGGAAGTTGGTTCATTCCTAATACTCACATGGACCTCTGGGTGGAAGGTTTAAGCATTGAGCCTGATAACCTGCAGAGCATCTGCTACTGGAGCTTAGGGTTAAGGATGGATGGACAGGCAATATGTACCGATGTGTTCTCCTTTATCCTCTCTGACACCACCATATAACACCATCACTCCATTGTGTCCCTGTATGGTGTGGTTCTCAATAGCCCGATATCAGCAAACCAACCAGTTTGCTTAGATTGCAAAGTTGGTCTACAGTGCATAAGGTAATCTAAAATAGGTGTCACTTCTCGGCTAGATGTTAACAATAAAATCATTGTTATGAGCAAACATACAAATGGATTATTAACTACTTCCACCTTTCATGGGAAGGCGTTTCGATTGTTTCATTTGAATGGAAAGATGTAAATGTTTTTTTCTAATTTTAAAGGACAGACTGACAACGGATGTGCAAATTTGTTGTCTGACCCTAAAATGGCAAATGGAGAGCCATAGGTCCCAAGAGTACTGGTGCTAGTGAGAAAATGTAATTCCTAAATTCTGAATTAATATGCAAATAAAATTGCAACATGCAAACATGTCAGAATAAATAAAAAATACTTTTAAGACAGTAGATAAGACGATGTTAGCTATCACATCTGTTCACGCCATGTTAATGACAAATAATGACTAATTATTAACAACTTCAGTATCGCAACCAAAGAGCTAACAATGATTAGGCAAATTCTGTATCCCCTAATCTCAGAATAATACCAAAAATACAGGAGCACAGCATGACGTGTGATTACTATAATGAGAAAATAAAGGTTTTGGAATTCAAAGTGGAAAACTTTGGTCTTTCAAAAATATTTGAACAGTACTTTGGGGGAAAAAACGACAGATCTGTCTGTTTAAACAATACACTAATTGTGGACCACATTTAGCCACAACATAGGTAACTTAATTAAAGTGAATGGATTAATATTAATAAATGTGCCAATTTCCACTTGGAGTAAATCATATTCTTCACACATTTTGTTTTGCAATAGAAGTATGTTGAAACATTAGCAATTTAATATTTACATTTTCCAAAATGCTGGGGAATGACTAGAAGTGGGAATTTGCCGTGTCCAGCTACAATAGTCATTTACCACAGTAACAATGTCTACATGGTATTTCTGATCAATTAGATTTTATTTTAATTGCTTTAAAAAAAAGAAAAACACAATTTTCAACGGTAGTGTACATCCCCTGTGTAACTGTATCTGTGGAAAATCCAACAAATTCATAATATCAAGTTCATATTATCATAGTTTAGTATCCAAGTCAATTCAGGATATAGATAGGTCTATAATTCAGTTGAACGTGCACTGCAAAACGTTGTCTAACTGCAATGTTGGGAAGTGAATGTTGTCTAATGTAAAGATAATGAACTACCCATGAAAAAAATTCTAAGTTATTCTTTAGGACCGTGTGAAACCTTTTCACACTCAGCTTTTTAAATAACTGCAAATCCCAGTACCGTATGCTGCTGTTGTGCCATACGGTGAGTAACCAGCCCAAGAGTCTCCTTGCAAGGCACAAGTCAACTGTGTCCACCTGACCCACCAAGCTCCCAGACTTAGAGGATTAATCCACAGAGATAACCGCATTTAGAACAGTAATTTCCAACGCTTCGTGTGAAGTCTCACAACAACCTTCACAGGTCACAACGTGATATTTGACTCCCTCTTTTTTTACATGTATTCTCTATGAAGTTGAATATTGGTTGTCAATTGGGTGGGGTTAACAGCTATTAGAATAACAAATCGTTTTTTTTAAGTGTTTATCAAAATATAGAACTGCGCTCACTGTGTGCTACCAGTGCATATTCTACACGGAAATGAAGTTAACACAAACTCATTGCGAATTACTTTGGTTACAATTAATAAAAAAGATTTGAGCAAAAACCTTTAAGCACTAAAACCTTTCCTGTGACATGATGGAGGGGGGACCTTGACCAAATCTCCCCAAAAGACAAGACTCAACACCGGCCTTATCACAGCAACAGTGAACCCTCAAAATGTGTGTGTTTACATATCATTACAGCACAATAATGATTAGATAAGTTGATTGATGCAGTAGGCTTTCCGTCCATTTTCATGTAAAAATCTAAGATAATCTAAGGTAATATTTCATAATCTAAGGGGCAATTTCATAATCCCACAAATTCCACAAGACAGTCTATTTGGATTCAATGGCAGTAGCATTTCTACATTTTAACTACAACACAGTTTCCCAAAAAGTTGGGACGTTGCTTAAAATGCTAATAAAAACAAATCATGGGTAAATTATTTAATTCCAATATTTAATTGAAGGTAGTAGAAAGACAAAATATCAAATGTTGAACCAGAGAAATTTTTGTTTTTGAAAAGATATCCCCAATTTGAATTTGAAAATCTTTATTACTGTGTTGCATATATACATTCTTGCTTGATATAGGATTTTGGCTGCTAAACAGTTCAGGGTCTCCTTTGTCGTATTTTGTGTTTCATAATGCACCAAATTGTTTTCAATGGATGAAAGGTTTGGAATGCAAGCAGGTCAGTTTAGACTAATTTATTGTGGAGCCATGGTGTTGTAACACATGTAGGATGTGATTTGTCATTTTCTTGCTACAATAAGCAAAGCCTTCCCTGTAAAATAAGTTGTCTGGGTGGCAGCATGAGTTGCTCCAAAACTTGTGTACATTGTTTATCAATAATAACATCCCTTACAATGTTCAAGGCACACATGCCATGTGCACTAATGCACCCCCATACCATCACAATATAGCCTGGAGATCGTGGCATCCATGATTCCCAAAAATAATTTCACATTTTGATTTGATTAGTTGTGAGATGTTCCACTAGGATCTTTTTGTATTCCTTAACTCTTCCAGTCTTATGTTGCCAATGTCCCACTTCGTTTGAACGTTTTTGCTGGCATTGAAAAAAAAATTAATATAGGGTTTCAATTTGCACATTGTTGAATTCTGTTTAAATGTCCATTTTACACTGCATTGTAAACCGGAAACATTGTAATATTTAGAAAACTGTGAGTGCCATCAATGGATACAATATAGTAGTTGTTGCGTTTACAACTTTATATCCTATTATTAACCAATTGTAGCATAGGACTGTGGATTGATGGTTTTCAAACACTGACAACAGAGGGGGCAGCAGCAACTGAGTTGTATTATAGTGCACTGACTCAGAACAAGTCAGTCACTGCTTCATTAAAATTAATTTGCTTTAATTATGTTACCAGCGTAATACTAGCTTAATAGGAACATTCCACTAGTTTAGCACCACTAGCTTGTCAGCTTCTCCTTTGTTTACGTTAAATTGCAGGAAGAGACCGGATGTAATGGACAAGAGTTTGTGTAAATTATAACCGTCAAAAATAAATGCATAAAATTTAAAATATTATTAATGGTGTGGAGAGATTGTTAATCACCACAGCTCACCTTTGACCAAATATTCCTAAAGTTTTATTCCAAACAGCTAACTAGTTAATAGTTTAAAGCAAAACTAATAATAATACTTGCTTAACTGAAGCCCAATACTACCACACCTTGCCATGTTAGTTAGTTGTAGCAAGCAAAATATACGTTAGCTATCCAAGGTGCCAGATAGGTTGTAATGTTACTGTTGGGCTCTTGGGTTTGATTGAGTACACTGTAAGGAGAATAACAAAAAATGTAATAAATATTGTTTAAAAAATATATATATTGTCAGGCGGAACATGTTGCTATCACTTCTTAGTCAAGTTTAACCTCCCCATTAAGTTCCTTAAGTTGTTCTGGTGATTCATTGTACACTACAAGTAATTATCAGCCTATTGTCCATGCACTTGCACAACACAATGGCATAACATTACATATTCAACATGATTGTAAACATAGCTAGCATGTTAGCTATGATTGGTAGACCAGGAGTCGAATACTGCACAATGATTTCTCCAGGGATCCAGCAGAAGGCGGTGCGGTCAGCACCATCCAATAGAGAGGTTACTAATGATTGAAATGCTATCTGCACTGCTCACTGAACTGACTAGCAATTTCACACTGTTACGCTCACCCCCCTTTGACCAACTCCCTCTTCACAGCAAACCCCAGCAGCTGGGCAACGTGTAATTGAGTGAACGGGATTGTGGCACCAAAATAACTAATTCACTCCAACCACCCCACGCAGGGCACAAACCTGCAAAGTACTGAACACAAAATTACTATCACCCATAAAGGTCATTATCACTGCCCCTCACAAGCCATGGCTCTTACTGAGTAAGGGATACAACTCTTTTCGGTCTAACCGATTAAAATACAATCTCTGCCAAATGTGGATCTGACTGACTAGAAGTTTCCAACCTTTTCAACTTTTAAGCTCAGTCAAGCTATGGATTTTTTGGTTGAGCAGGCCATGTGTTAAGAACCATAATGGCATCAGATGTGCTTCAGAAGACATATACTGTTACTGGATTCGCTGGAAGTTCTTACAATGAAGCATGGCCTAAACCACAAATTAGATATAACAAAAATGTGGAGAAGAACTGGGTGAATATTGTAGGGATACATGTAATGACTTGAAATGTCATTAAAAACGTCATTAAATAAAGTGCCTGTATGGTTAATGCTTGTTCAGCAGACTTTTCTGTAACATTAGAAGTCAGTCCGAAGGATCGTCATAATGACCAGCCCTTTATATTCACTGCCTGTCGTCACAAATGGTAATCAGGTAATAAGGGTTTAAGAAGGATTGAAGTCTCAGAATGATCAATATATGGTGAGTTTTCCTCTAATTCCAACAACTAACATATGTGATTATATATACACATACGCACAATGTATATCTCTGATAAAAAATGTGTGGGTTAAAATCCTAGACTTTTCTTAAAAACGAATTGACACAATTGGCTTTTAAAAGAAATCTGTGACTGATGAGCTGTGATCTCCAAGCCAGCAGCAGCACCAGTCTATAATTAGCTCAGGTAAGTGGATTGCAGGATTTGCAGAGGGATTACTTATAGAACTACTGACATATGAGGGCAAGCAAGTGGTACATCATGTGCCTGCCTGTTGAGGGAAAAAAAACTTATTCTAGAAGTCAGTCCAGAACATGAATGAGAGTCCTTGTGAATGAAGCAACGTATAAAAACAGCTTTGTGTTTTTCTATCAACACTTTAAATTGGGATTAATAACAGCACTTGCATCTTAACATTTAGTTGTAAGATACTACAGATCAAATTACCAACGATCTAATAACCGCAGATCAAATGTCTAGATTGTACTAAAATGTAGGAGAAAAGTATACTGACATCTACCAATTGTTGCTGTCAACTACAACATTGGGTTATCTATCAATTGCAGTTGCTTTTCAATCCAATGCACAGTTTAAATCAAGTGCACAATTTTTATAAAATGCATAAAAGGAAATGTTAGGCTGGTACCCTACTAATCCCAAACAAATTTCTATAAGTATTTTGAAAGTACTGCTTGCTGGAATTGCGTATTACACGTTTATAGATAAACCAGATAGAAAATATTTACTACATATAATATATGTTTCTTGTAAATGGCAGTTATAGGTTAATAATTCAGTCCAAATTGCATGGTATGGTAGTATATGCCCCTGAAGATCTGATATTGGGATGCAAACAGTGTGAAGCTACATATAAGCCCTAACAGTCACAGGTAACATCTATATATAGGTTCACCTGTGCGCCGTAAGATTGAGGCTCTGAGAAAATAGCATCTGAGAGCAATAAATCAGACTCCAACTGAACATGGAGACAAGAAGAACACAGAAAGTCGAAAACATGATGGTGATTATATATTTGTTGATTTTAGGCTTACATATGTTACATATGTACATATGTAACCCAGTGTAAAGGGTAATTGACAAAATAGAGCAAAAAGGGGAAAGTAAGGAAGTCTTATTGTCGCTCTGAATAAGATTAAAGTTTAAAAAATGTAAAGTGTAATAAAGGAGATGCTTCTGCCATGTGTGCTGCATTTGTTTCCTATAATGCACAGGGCCGTGGATTTGATTAACATTGCTTGTGGAAGAATTGTGTCGCATCCCTCCACTAGATTTTCCCAACTCTTTTGCAGTCCTTGCCAAGGCCTACTGAAGCTGTTCTGGTGGTTAATGTTAGCACAATGCCCTATCAAAAAAAATCTGTTGGTTCAAGGCTTATATCCAAATAGTCATGGCTATCCTTTGAAGAAATGTGGCCATAACAAACCACCCCCTACAGTAAAACTGATAACAAATAATTCATTACTGGACACTTGAAAAACATTGCCATAAATGCAATAGCAACAATAACACAGCAACAATCTTCCCCAATATGCAGCCTGTTACAGGTATCAACAATTCATTGGTTTTCATGTTTAAAACTCTTTGAAATTGCCTCAGGTCTCCAAAATCAGTAAACCAGTTGATGTAGGGCTGATTTCCTAAAGACCAATGAATGTGTAATATTATAGCCACAGTATCAATTAGTCAAATCATGGATTAACTAAAAGGCTTGCTCCAGGCCTATCAAACATTGATTGCGTAAAAGTGTTGCATGTATGGCATAAAAGGAAACGTTAATGGGAAAACAGATTGAATCCGTGAGTTTGTCGACTGACAACCGTAAATCCATATGGTGCCCCAGCTTGAACAATGAGCACAGAGGTCTTGTTTTAAATTGGAGGGAATAGAAAACTGCATGGGGCCACTGGCTTGGTGATTTGACTTAGTCAGCACTAGTAGGCGGTGGCCATGCACAGGTGACATGCAGCTAAACCCAAAGTTAATCCCTGGGAATGCAGAAGTTTGCAATCCAACTGGCTAGCTGCCCTGCAGGAAAAATGTTTTACTTGCTTCCCTTGTAGTGAATGAATAAAGCCCCCTGCTGGGAAGGGAGTGCGAGTTAGAAATACAGTTGTGGCTGAAAATGTGGCAGCAGTACTCACCTTGGGAGCTGCCTCCAACTCATCCACTTGGTTACTGACCAATCTACTCTTTATGAAGTTCTCTACGTGTGCATTGAACTTCATAAATGTCACATAACAGCAGTAGCAAGAGAGCAATGCCGCACTCTCCCACAAATGGATCTGGTTATCCAAAAAAAAACAAATGAGCATTAGAAGGCCCACGATGTAGAAGGTGACGTCCCTGAAGAGGGGCCACCAGGTCAACTGGAGAACCTCCTTGGAGAACAACGCGCACATCCCGATGACGAACAGGATGTTGAACACGGCAGAGCCCACAATGGTCCCTATGCCCACGTTGCTGTGGGAGATGAACACCCCAATGACAGAGGTGAAGAGTTCCGGGGCGGAGCCTCCGGCCGCCATGAAGGTGGCGCCGGCGACGTCGTCGGAGATCTGCAGTTTCTCGGTGATGACGGTTAGCGCCGGGACGAAGAACTCGTCGCACACGATGGCTAAGGCAATAAACATGTACATCATTCCGCACATGTGCAGGACAACAGCCCCCTGCCGCCGCTCCTCCAGGCTGAAGAGGTCCGTCGGGTAGTCCCCCTGGTTCATCTCCACGTCGGAGGACTTCATGGCCACCGGCACGTCCTCCGTCTCTGACCCGTTCAGGCCCCCCTGGCGCTTGGTGGAGAGTAGAGTTCTACTGGGGGCCATTGTTAGGAAAGAGGAGGAGGAAGGGGAAGAGGAAGGTAGATCCCCTTTATCAAGCCCTTTAGTAGTCCACTGGAAGGCACCCAATGAGAAGACTGCACTGAGGGTCACGATGCTGAGGACGAAGCCTAGAATCCTTATGGGCCTCAGTTTTCTCCGGACGTGAATGTAAAGATGCCTCTTGCAACTTCCGCTTAGGGGGAAGGAGTCCTTCTGGGACCCTGTGTCAGCGCCTGGCAGCATCAGATCCATGGCTGTTGCATAGGTGGATGCTGGAGCTCAAGCTGTCTGGAAGGCTGCTCCGGCCGGGCTTGTTGGCGGCTTACGCTTGCCTTACAGTGTGGACGTGGGAGAGCATAGTCCCCTAAATGCACCAGCTGGTGGGCCCCTGAGGTTCTCCAGGGTCTGGGGCATATAACGGCTTCCTCATATTAGTTTCTGGAAAACACATACACATGAGAGGATTATGTCAATGTCAAGTTTATTTATATAGCACATTTAAAAACAACCATGGTTGACCAGTGCTCTACAGGATAAAATATCAAATACCTAGAAATACAAATAGGTTTCTTTGACTAGGAAAATAATCTGTGGTGGGCCTATTATGTTAGGCCTAATATGAAGCCTTCATTCAGGCTAACTCATAAACCTAGATTTACAATCCCTGTGTCTCAACCTTTTATAAAGGCCTGCTAAAGACCTTTTTCTTTGAGGGCCGCTTAGATGACTGTTGGCTTCTTACCAAGGGTGAAATCAGTTTCAGGGATTGCTGGGAACTATCTGAAGGACATGTACCAATCTACACACCAGGGGTTAAGAAACAATATCTACTGGAAGCTTTAAAATCTTCGGAGGTCTAATCTATATAAATGATGAACCAGATATAAAACATTTTAAAAAGTATTGTCCTAGATGTAGAGATAGCTGCAGGTTATGGTCAAACCAATTATGCTAATTAAGAACTTAGAGTTGAATGTGGACGCATCTAAGTTAAATCTATTGCTATAAAATTTTTCACTATAAAACTCATTACTTAGGTAAAACATTGTAAAGAGCATGAAATTTGAACACTATTCTTTTGCACTATTGCATAAATCAAACAGAAGCAAATCAACTAATCACCGACTCCATCTTGTAAACCATGATCCAAATCCATGCAAAATGATTACAAAACTCACTTCCAACAAATAAAAAAAATCATCACACAACAATGCGTACCAAATGAATGAAAGTAATACTTTACCACACTTGCAGTCTCCTGTAGCCCTAAATAAGTATGGAGGATAGGTGGTGCAGAATTTGCCAAAGAAGCCAATCCTGAGTGACAATGTCCTGTAGGCTCCAACTGTGGTCTGTGAATAGCTAATATAAATCTGCTCTAGGATTTCTAAGCACCAAAGGGGTGGAGCTTAGAAAAACGAACAGTCAAACCTATGGTGAGATCACCCCTCCAGCTCTGAACAAGCAAACCTAGCTACCTCCCACAGAACAGAACCTTATGTAAGGGTTTTATTTGGGTTGAGGTGAAACCGTGAGATCATGAAAGAACAGAGCCCTACCTATAGATAGATCCTACCCTACTGGGCAAACATATTGCTACCATTTCTTCTGTTAATGTAAAATGTCTACATTTGTGGCACATTTTCAAAGACGTGTGTGAAGGAAAGGTTTTTGAGCAATGAGAATGAGATTTTCATTTTAGAAATTTGAGGTTAGCAGATTTGAGGTTAACAATACCATAGAATAAACCATGCCGTGTTCACTAGACTCATCTAGAACCTGTCCATGGGGTTCACTGGGTTTTGTCAAATGCCTGTCTGCAAGGAGAAACATCGTTATATGGTGTTTTCGGTCAGCACACTCAAGGATGGAAGGAGGGCGGGAGGGTTGGGGGTTGTGTTAGAATCCTTCCAACAGCTTCATCTGGACATTAAAGCTTGTGTTGGCGAGGTCAGGTTAAACACGTAAGCCGGGAGCTCTGCCGTGCAGGAGCCTGAAGGCGAGTTCAACTTATCTGACCTGCTCTGACTTTCTTCAGGCCTCTCTCATTCTTTCTCTCTCTCTCTTCTGTTCATGTGCTCTCTCTCTCTCTCTTTTGTCTTTTTGTGTTCTCCATCTTTCTCACTCTTCTCTCTCATTTGTACATGCCCTCTCTTTCCTCTCTCTCTCTCCCCCTCTTACCTCTATGTACCTGTTGGCCAGTCCTTTGCCTAGGTAGGCTTTGACCCAGCCCAGCAGGGAGGCACCAGCAGGAGCGTTAAGTCACAGTTCACTGACAAGCTGTCACCTGTCCGAAAGGTAGAATGAGGTAAAGAACAAATTGTACTGCTGTGGGACCTGTACTTCGACTGTGACCACGCTGGATGGACGAAGCATGCACATTGACTGATGTACATGCAAACTAAGCTCATATCACACAGACACTTTCCAATGGAAATCAATAGCATTTATGCAGTGGGCCCTAGACCAGGTCATAGACCGGATGCTTTCTTCGGAACACAGTGTTAAATAAAACATCTCCCTTCCTCTCTTCCATATATCCTTCAGAGAAAACCTTACCAAAGACAAAGCAGGCTAGAAACAAAAGAAACCGATGCCGCAGGCTAAAAAAGAAATGACAGCTAAAACGTCAGTCAACATACCTATTATTTTGCTAAAACTGACGTGTGTTAAAAACCACTATAATTTAATTCAATCAATGTGAAACTACACAGCACTTTATTTTTATGATTTTTATTTTCAAAGGCGTACAAGGTCAATGCCATTTCCGCAAAAGTCAAGTTATATTTAAAAAGTCACTTTGTGAACTAAATATATTTAGCACATTAAATACCAATCTAGCCAACAATAATTCTCTGTTAAAGTTTTTTTGTTGACTTACAAACCATCTCAATTGAATCCAACACTTTCTGAGAACAGTGATCTCTATTAATAAGCCACATTTAATACTTTTATAGACTAGTTCAAATATCCGGGGGAAGAGAGTCACTATTTCAGTACATTGGTAGGGCACACTGTGATATCCTAAAAGAGCACTAGATTAATGCAACTCTGTGAAAACGAGATTAAGGCGGTAATGACTAAAGCTCCTGTCCTGCATTGCTTTAAATAGATGCTAAGCATTGTGCATGGACACCCTTAATGTGTTAATGTGAGAATGTCTCAATGTTGCTAGCTGGGGAAAGTTACCAGATTAGCTGTGGGACTACACCTAATGAGTCTCTAGAATGAAACAGAACAGGAAGGACATGGTAGAAATAAATAGAATTAGGAATGTATTTATTTCCAGGGGTCTGGGCAGCATCCTCCAGTGCACATATACTGCTGCAGGCATGAATTCCTATCTAGACTCTGTCATCTGTCTTTCAAAGCTTTGCTATCAAATAGAGCATAAAGATGCCTGTAGAAATACATTGCCATGCAAAAGTACATGACCAATTCCATAATTTGACTTAATTGCAAATGGTACATTAACATCTGGATTTCTTTCATACACTATTATTTAAATGTTCAGTGCGATTGATAAAAGACCATGACTGGGCCATGGCACAACATTTATCGGTTTGTTGCTTAAGCCCTGTGCCTGGGACGAATTTCCTGCTTAAAGGGGAATTTCCTTCCAAGCTTAATTTTATTTGTGGACTTTAGCAGGTCAGAAGCATCCCCAAAGCCTGGTGCTGCCATTCCAATACTTCACTCTAGGGATGGTGTGTCTTGAGGTATGGCATAGCGCTTTGCACATCACAACCTTTTCCCATGTGAAAACTGTGTCACTCTCATGCTTTCAGATGGTTCATTATGAGTAATTGCTTCCTTCTTGCTTTCCTCCACCACATGCCAAGGCAGAGCTCTGGTTTACATTACTCCACACCCAGCTACTGGACTATGTAGGTCCATCAGAGTGATAGTAAGCCTTACTGTGGTGGTGAGTTTTAAGGGATAGGCTGGTTTGTCAAAGCAATGCCAAGATGGTTTAATACACATTCCACTCTCTGATTACATTTTCAAGTGTCCAGCCTGGAATATCCAAACACACATATTTTATTAGGTCTACTTTTACTTATTAATGCATATGTGTTACATTATGTTTAACTTACGTAGAATAACTTGACTACATTTTATTTTAGATTCACAGCCTGACTAATGATGCAAGCAATAAGATGTTAAAGAACAGGAGCTAATAACGCCAGAGAAAGGTCAGAATCTAGGAAGAAACCAGAACCCTAACCCTAACCTGTAACAGACCTGGCCAGAGACAGTCAATGTCCTTATTTCATTTTAATGTTTGATACACTATTGAATTTTTCAGTTGCCTTTAATGTCTAAATTTGTTGTACTCTGGTTTTCTTGGCCTTGCCTCGAGCGGTTTTCTTGGGTATTTTAGACACAGTAAAACCTTTTGTGACAGTAGCCTATGTATAGGCATTCACTACAGTACCAATTCAGGACCATTCTTTAACAGAAAACCTGTGTAGATGGGTTAGGACTGGATTAATATCATAAAAATGTGTTGTGGATATACCACTGTAAATCCTTCCAACAGCTTCCTCTTGTTCTTGACATGAAATACATTAACTGTCTCTCGGTAGCTGAAGAGTAAAGCATTGCAATTGTCCAATCTTAAGTATCAAATATGTAAAGACAAATTTCTGCATTAAGTTGGGTCTAAAAGTTTCAGATTTGGGCACTTTTACAGAAAAACGCAGGGGTCACACCAACGAGTAGAGACATACAGTTGGTGAAAAAGGTATTGAACACGTCACCATTTTTCTCACTAAATATATTTCCAAAGGTCCTATCGACACCAAAACAAATAAGCTCAGAAATGAAGTTGTGTAATAATGTGAAATGACACAGGGATAAGTATTGAACACGCTTACTGATATTTATGTCCACCCTCGTTTCATCTTCATCATCCTGGTAGATGGCAGCAGATTTGTGTCAAGAATGTCTCGGTAAATTTGCCCATCTTTCCTTCGATTATGCAGATTATTCGTTTTCCGGCAACATTTGCTAAAAAGCAGCCCCACACCATGATGTTCCCACCTCTAAACTTCACTGTTGGTATGGTGTTTTTAGGGTGATGTGCAGTGCCATTTGTCCTCCAAACATGGTGTGTATTAGGGCATCCAAATAGTTACATTTTGCTCTAATCTGACCACACAATATTCTCCCAGTATTTTACTGGCTTTTCCAAATGTTGTGCAGCAAACTTTAAACGAGCTTCAACATGCTTTTTTTCAGCAATGATGTCTTGCGTGGTGAGCGTGCATATAGGCCAAGGTGGTGGAATGCATTACTTCCTGTTTTCTTTGAGACAACAGTACCTGCTAATTCCAGGTCTTTTTGAAGCTCTCCACAAGTGGTCCTTGGCTCTTAGACAACTCTTCTGATGATTCTTATCACTCCTCTGTCAGAAATCTTGCGAGGAGCACCTGGTTCGAGGCAAATTTATAGTTGAAATTATTGTCTTTCCACTTCCGTATTATGGCCCCAAAAGCGCTCACTGGAACATTCAGAAGCTCATAGACGTGCCTGTAATCAATGCCATCATTATGTTTTGCAACAATTAGGTTGCGAAGGTCTTGAGATGTTACCAACATCTGGTGAAAATCTCATGTCCATAGCACTTTTGGAAATATATTTACTGAGAAAAATGGTGAGGTGTTCAATACTTATTTCATCCGCTGTAATAATATTACAACCCATAAAATAAAAGTATTACTAGGGAACAGTAAAACAGTAATCCCCCATTAACGATGAGCATATTTTCAGTGAATTTTGAAAAGGCAATATCTTCATGACAAGTCAAATCATTTCCCCAAGTAGTCAATATCCTACCATGTGGTTTAAGTATTATGCTGAAAAATATAATAATAATAATAATATAATAATATTATATTATAGTAATATAGTAATATAATAATCATATTACGAACCAATCAGTCATTTGGAGCCAGAGTAACGTTGAATATATTTACACAAATATGTAAGGACATTATCAATACATAAAATCAATTTACATGTCCTGCATTCTAACTGCATTTCAAGACACTGTAAACCAAAAATAAGAAAAGGGGTCAACAAGGTTAACATTTGAAATGTCTACTTTTAGCATTATAATTCATGCCAACTTTAAAATACTACATTTTAAAGAGGACAATAAGAAAACATGGTTGACCAACAATTGCACTAAATTAAAATAAAAATGTTTTCTTTTTTACATACATGGTTCAGACCACTGGAAATATGTACTTTTGTACGTATACCAAGCCCTTCTGTCAGGCTGATAAAAAAACAACAAAAAAAAACAAATCAGGATTATAATGACGGAGGCATCCTTACATGACCCACTTGTTTCACCGTTGTTTTAAGCTTTTGTTGGTCTAATCAAGATGTACCAAACAGAGACAATTGCAACGGCATTACATAATACACGGCACATTACCAAACCAGGTTGCCAGGCTATAGAAGGGACTTGCAAGGACATGGTCAATGTACAACAGGATAATGCTTTACCTAGAAGGGAGGGTATGAGATCTTCTTGCTTGGTTGTGACACCTTGTGGTCACACAGAGAAGCATCCGCGGTTTTATTACATTACTTTTATTTTGAAGGTTTGAAAGGCCGGAAGTTGATTGTGCAAGCAGGGAATGGCAGCCGCCAGCAACTGTTTTTGAAAAATACCAAAACAATTTTTACTATCCCCCGATATACCGTTATAACATATTGCAGTTGGTTGTCTTGTAAATAAAACCACATTCTATTCACTGCGACTTCCAAGACGATGGAGTAGATTACCGACGACATCCAAGTGAGAAGCGCCTGTTTAGTCCTATGGATCTGGAAACACCGGTGAAGGATGCTTCACCTCCGGATTCCAATGCCACGAACTGCGATCTAACTCCCGCTATGAGAGCGAAGATCGAACGAAACAGACAGCGGGCTTTGATGCTGAGGCAATCCAGGATGGCCTGCAGACCATTCACGGGAGATGGGGGCGGAACCTCGGCTAAACTTACAAAGACAATCGACTCTGGTGGAGGGTTCTTCATCGATGAAGAAGAAGGACATGAGGAGCAAAAGGCAAATAAAGTGGTCCATTTACCTGGTATGTGGATTTATAATCAATCACATATTGCGGGGACGAGCAGTTATAATTTTTGCATGGTGTTACCATTACAAGCAAACTTAATAATAGAGAAATACTCTTATCTGCAGGTCAGTGCATGCCATGAATCATAGATAAAGGTTTGTGGTTCATGCCATTGGCCATGGGTATAAAAATGGCCCTCAAAGCCAGTTCGACTATGCTTTCATTACAATCAGGGACTTATTTAGACCTGGGTCTACCTAGGTTTAGAGTATACGTAAAAGTATCATACAATATGTATATGTTACGAATAACATTTAACGTATGATACATTACCAATTACATTTAGGGTTCAGGTTAGGCATTACAGTATTGGTTTTAAAGTTAGAAAACTAAAAAGGTAAGGTTAGGTACTACGATAATATCATCACACAACGTATTTTACAAATTTGTCTATCAAAGATATATGTAAAATAACATATGTTTTCTCCATAATTGCGGTCATTCAGCCTGCATTGCTAAATCATTCCATCTGTTACAGCCAAGCCAATTATCAATTATAGTCATAATACGTTTATGCGTTTTTTTATATAAAAGTTGTGGTTCTGAATCTTTTTCATAGTTTTTTGCCACAATAGGTACAATTGAAATGTCTGACTAGGTGACTAATCTACCGCCTGCCCGTTTGCTTTCCAACTAATGGCCTTTTGTGGGCTGCTACAGCTTTAGCATAAAGTGTGTACATTAAAGTGAATTAAAAATTAAACCTGCAATGATGTGAAATTGACCTGTTTCAGAAAGACAATTCCACTGGTAGAATTGATCTAGTGTTGATCTGCCTTAACTGTCCTCCCTCTAGCCCCTGTGATAGAGGCAGACTATCTGCTATGTGATGACTGTGACAAGCCGTTTATGGATTCCTACCTTAGCAACAGCTTTGACCTGGCAGTCTGTGACAACTGCAGGTAAGTGTAGAACATCATTAAGTGTGGTGTTTTACATCAATCTAACATAGTGCGCTTCGCTTTTAGCAGTTGGTCAGTGAAAAGAGGCGGTTACCGTTACGGTGCTCACTAAAAATGGATCACACTGCAGTATTACAAGTGTACAAATTACTTTGTGGATTGCTAGAATGGAAGAAGAAAATGCTATCATCTTTTGTCTTTTTACTCTGAATGTTTCCCCCCCAGAGACAACGAGGCGAAACACAAGCTGATATCCCGCACCGAGGCTAAGCAGCTTTACCTGCTGAAGGATTGTGATCTGGACAAGAGGGAGCCAGTGCTGAGGTTTGTCCTGAGGAAGAACCCACACAACCCTCGCTGGGGGGACATGAAACTCTACCTCAAGCTACAGGTAGGAGGCGCTGTGCCCCGAGGTCAACAATATCCCTTTTCTGCACTATTTACCTAACATGGGACCTGGTTTTGCATTTGGAGTGAATGGTAGCAGCCAGCAGCACAAAAACATCACCGTCATAGTGAGAAATAAACACAATTGTAATGGATGACTGCTTTACTGTGATTCTATTTAGTTGGACAGTTATAGCTCACTGTCGTGACCATTTGTCACGTTTTCTATGGTAAAGATATGTGGAATCCCACAGCGCTGAATCTCACCTTGTCTTAACTTTGTATTATAGAACCTAGACTGTTACTAAACAATCACAGGTTCTTACTACTTTCATATAGCCTGGTTCAACTGGACTGAACCAACTGCTTTAGCTGTTATCTTTTTTCTGTCAGTTTGAATCCCCAGCTAGATTTCCCCTCTTCACTACTACTGCACCGGTATATCACCTTGCTTTTCTACATCCCTACTTTTTTCCCAGGCCATGTTCATTAGGCACTGAAAAGAAGAAATCCTTTGATGATGAATTTGATGGTAAATTTGTAGGTTATCAAAGAACACTTGGCACTATGCGTTTCCAGGTGGAGAAACGTTCCCTAGAAGTGTGGGGCTCCGAGGAGGCCCTGGAGGAGGCCAAGGAGTCCAGAGAGGAGAACAAAGAGGTGCAGAAGCAGAAGCGCTTCAACAAAAAGGTCAAAGGTCAGTAACACTGTTCATCCTCACTCGCACTCAGTACTCCTCAGACAAATCTCAACGTGTTCGCAAAACTACCAGAACAATAAAAATGAAACAAAGGCACCCAATTGGACAAATTGCATGATGCTGATCGTGGTGGTTATTATTGACTTCCATTTAGAAACTATAGCAGTGAAACTTAAATTAGCCTTTGCAATTTTAACACGATAATACTTTATGCACCTGAAAACTGTAGACACCAATAAAAACAGATCAAGGCCAGCGTAATGTCATTATTGCATAATTCCCCTTTAATAACATAAAGTTACCTGAAACGTCCCAGGGCATGTCTTGTTTCTCTTGATGATTTATTGGACAGTCATTTTCATTGTTGTGACCAGAGCTGCGTCGTGCAGTCAGGAGTAGCGTGTGGACCAAGGACACCAGTGCTCACCAACACGAGTACAGCCCTGAGGAACTAGTGGACGAAGAGGAGGACCTTTACAGGAAGGTCTGCAACACCTGTGGACACCAACTGACCTACGAGAAGATGTAGCCTAGTGTCTTCAAATTCCTCCTCCCAAGGGCCAATGGGATTTGTTTTGGACCACTAAGAACTAAGATTCAAATGATTGTTAGGTCATAACGACACGTAATTTAAGTCAAGAGCTGTCCTATTGCCTTGGAACATGCACGCATAAACACACATGCAACATAAACAAAGCTGCCACAGGAGGGCAAACACACATTGACCTTTGCTTTACTGCTCAAAAGCATGTCATCCTGTACTGTTGAATTACGGTCACATTTGGCTAATTAATTTTCATGTTGTATCAACCAGTGAATTCATGTAATATGTCTGCAGGTGCAAAATAAATATATTTTGATAATAAGATCACTTTCTGCATCTGGACCCGTATTAGATCTGTAAAGATTTGAAAGCAGTGTTTCTTTTTGTGCTCTGAGTTAAATTCAACAATGTATTTTTAATTTGCTACCTACAAATGCACGATAAAGCGAATTATTGTGACATCCTGATGGTTCTACAAAGCTTGATTTCTGTGTAAATCTGGTCCAAATATGGTTCATTGGACAAAGTCTAAAGAGTTAGAGGCATTACCTGATCCAGCATTGTATGCTGGTGAGGTTGTCGACAACCTTGAAGTGGCAAACATGTTTTAACAGGAGCAGAGCCATTGAGTGTTTCCACCAATGTAATGTACATCTGGGTGATAAAGTCAAGGAAAAACCATCAGTAAGCAATTGTGCCAACACAGGCTGCCAGAAGAGCTATATTTCACCTCGACATGTATTTTTTTTGAGTCTCTAGAACTCACCTGGAAGGAAGGAACACCGCTCTTGTAAAAAATATGACCTCATTTGGCACTTTGATGATGTTGGTGGAGAGCGTTGACCATCACATAGGTCCCAAACCTCCCGTGGGTGTTCAACTGGGTTGACATCTGGTGACTGCGAAGGCCATGGCATGATTCCAAACATGTTCATACACATCCAAATCATCCGGTGACCCCTCTAGCCCAGTGAATGGGGGCATTGTCATCCCGGAAGAGATAAAAGACTGAACTCTTTCTCAAACTCCTTCAGGTCCTTGTCCTCTTGATCCCCAAAAAAGTCAACTTGGGCTGCTCAGCATTTTCTACACACCAGAGAGCATGATGGGATGTTAATTGCTTAATTGTAACATTCAGTACACCTGTACGGAAGCATCTGCATTTGTTATGTTCCACCCGTCTTTTATTCAGGTTTTTCCTTCAATTTGATATGCATCTGTAGTTAGTTGACCAGATAAATGATGTAAATTACACAAAGTGCAAACTTTTCTTAAATAAATTCTAAATGACATAGAAAAAACATAGTTTTTTTTGTTACTGAATCAAATGTACAGCCTTTGCCAAGCAGGATAACAACATGTTTGACATGAGTTATTTCATAAAGAATATTTACAATATGTTTCAGTCGATGAAGACATTAACAAAAACCCCTTAGGACCAGGGTTCCAAAATGGCGATTACATTTCTCCAAAATTCTCTACCATGCATGAAAGTCCATCAGGATGAGGGGATTGCTGGAGAGAATTCCAGAAAGTAACCGTAACTTCCAGCAATTTAGTACTTCTAGTACTGTTCTGTCTACAGGCCTATTACGAAAAGATGAGAACAAATTGTATACAAAGGAAAGAAATCTGCCTGTTAGTACATGCAGTAGTGCTGTGCATACAGTCTGTGTACTGTGGCAAGTGTACATTCGGATATAGACCATGTAAGCCCCATTTAAACCTGCCTTAACTATGCGTCTTTAATTCTGATCTGGACCTGATCTTACGAAAATGCATCATTTAATCCTCTTCACCTGTCCAAACAATATTGCTACATGCAGGCAAAGGATGCATATTAAAACCAGGTATAAACAGGGCTTGAGATTTACACTAAACAAAGATGACATGGCAAGACGCATTTTGGGACGTTAAGATGTTGGTGACGGGAATAAATGTATTTCCCTCCTGAATTAAAAGGCACCCTTTTTCTACTTGGTGCACTTGTTTTCACCAGTACCTGCTATAAGGAACAGGGGGCCTATTTCAACACAAACCTATAGATTCATGATTTGGTCTGATGGCTCCACTTTCTCCTCTGAAAGAGTCTCATGAAGTGATATTATCCCGGGGTAACATGTTGCACTCTCTTTCTTTTCTTCATTTTCTGCAACATCCTCGGCCGCCTCCTCTCTTTTCTCTTCCTCCTCTTCGACTTTCTCTGGTCCTCCTGCCTCCCACGTTCCCCCCACATCCCCTCCCTCCCTCTGCTCCTCCAATTCTCCTTCCCTCTCCGTGTCTTCGCTCTTGACCATCCTTCTCCTTCTCTCCCTCAGAGCGCAGGGGAGACAGTTCGCCAAGAAGAGGAGTGTGGAGAGGCAGAGGAGGGAGAGCATGGCGCCCACCCCCACCTCCAGCTCCCCTTCAGCTTGTTTGTCGTCCTCCTCTCGCTCCACGCCCGGAGCGAAGTACACAGCACTCTCTTCATGACTGGGGGTCAACACTGCCCTCTCAAGGTCATCGCGGGCGATCATCGCGTCGCCTGGCTTGTCGTAGTATTCCTCGCCGTCTGTGACGTTGCCCCCGACGACGCCCGAGTCCGGAAAGTTGCTGTACTGAACGTCCCGGTCTGACTCCACCAATATGTCAGAGATGTCGAGCAGCTCAAAGTCCGCCTCCTCGCTCCCGATTGGTCTCAAGCCCGAGTCTAGGTTCACCCGGATCCAGCCGGATCCTTTAGCCAGCCTCCTGGTCCTGCTTCCCTCCCTCGGACTGGACGGCTCCCCATCGGCGGTCGTTTCGCACGTCGCGACCAGGAGTTCAGCCTTCAGCAGAGGCCCTCCCCCTTCACCCTGGGCGACAACACGCTGAGGCTTCCCGGGCGTCACGGCGACCACCGTTTCGGCCAATGAGGAGAGGCGCAGGCTGAACGGAACGTGGCCGAAGCTGGAGAGCAACGCAGCGCTGTCGTCGCTGAACTGGAGCCAGACGCTGATCGAAGCTTCCTGGTAGAGAGGAAGACAAACACACTGGTGAACACGGGCCCACCGCAAACCTTCCAAGGGTAAAACCTGTTTTCAAACGTCCCAGAGGAGCGAGAAAACCAAAAAGAACCGACCTGGCCAGGGCTGTAGAGGACGTTGCTGGCCGTCACCGAGGCGGTGATGACCGCGGGATGGGAGGGGCTCGTACTGATTGACATGCTAAGTCCGCCCACCACCTGCACAGAGAGGTCACCCGGGGTCACAGGTTCTGAGGTGACGCTGACGTCACAGCTACCCAGCACGCCGTCCCACTGGCTTGATATGACCTGTGCGATGAGAAGGGAGGCTGTTGTTGGCTGACCGACGGATCTTTAAGGTAAAGTTTACCTTTCAGGCATAGGTAATAAACAGAATTGTACTTTTTCATTTGTTCAGATCTTTTTTCATCCCGACAGCATTGCTTAGGATCATCAATATACCAGGCTATATAAAATACAGTCTTTAACAGTTACAAATACCTAATACTCACATGAACAGCAGTTTTTCCTGGCTGTAGACCAATTAGATTGCTCTGCTTGTCGAGGACAGCCACTCGAGGATTCTCCACCCTCAGCCAGTTACGGACCATCTCTGTGACGTCAACGAGCCAATCGGATGAGCCCAGCAGGTAGGTCAGCTGACCCTGACCCGCCTGGGCACTGAACTGGGTCATAACCTGAACCGTGGACCTCTGGTACACAGGAGAACAACTGAGGAGGAGGGAGAAATGAAGAATGCAATAACGTGAGGGAAGGGGTGTGAATACTTTCGTACAGCTCTGTACATCTTTGTTCTGTACAACTGTATTTTAGTTCCGTATAAAGTATCACTCTCTAGGAATAATTGCTGGATTAACAAAGTCACTATAGGGGATTAACAAAGCGACTATAGAGTAGACTTGGCTTTGAAGACCCCGTGGACTTTCCTATGCAACGTTTTAAACTGCTTAGAGCAGATACAGATGGATGACAAAGGGGATTATATCATGAAGGAGTGTAAGCAGGAATCCTGGTCCGACTGGTCCAAACCCAACCATTCTAGCAGCTTCCGTAGGAATTTAGGGTTAATGACATAGCCAAGTCTAATCCTGCTTCATGTAATTCCCGATCACTTCTGTCTACATCTTCCTCTAGAGACACGCACACACTCACAAGCGCACACACCCACCCGTTCTCTGTGTTGTGCTTCCAGCCGTCAATGGCGCTCAGCTTGTTGTCAGACAGCGACACTCGCAGAGGGACAACGGGGGCCCAGACGGACAGACAAAGGGATCCACTGAGCACGCCCAGCAGAAACTGTACCCCGACGCAGGTGCTGCCCACGCCTGATTCGCTACCGTCGACAAATAGGGTGGAGCAATCACTCGATACCTGTTAAATCAAACGGCGCGGGGGTGACGGAGCGGACGTGCTAGGCGAGCATGTGTTTCCCCCAACGGCACATGCAGTTGTGCCTGGTTACCTTGACAATGTCCTCGTTAGACGACTGACACTTGACTGCCGCGGTGACGTCAGACACCTTTCCGTCGTGCCCCGCCGCCAGCACAATGACAGGAAGTGACACGGGCTCGTTGGTCAAGATGGCTGTGTTGATGATCATGCCACTCTGTGAGTTGAGGACAAATTCGGTACAGTTTTCCGCACAGAAAAGTTCTTGGCTGTGTTCACCAAACGAGGGAAGTTCCTAATTTTGACCTCAATTAACAGGTGCAACAGGAGTCATTTTGTGAATAGTGGAATGTGTGGGTTTTTACTTCTTTTTATGTCATTGATTGGTTAAGGTCACTGTTTAGTTGTAACCTCCCTTAAAATCCCAACTTGGTCTTACTGTATATTCTATATATATTTCTCCTCCTACAAACTATGCATGCGCATGTTCAGTGGAGTCCGAAAACCGGGTCCTGACTGAATGGAGTTCTACTTACCTCTGTAATAGGAGTAATCCCCACTATCTCCCTGTCGGTGAAGGATAAACTGCTCACTACTCCGCCGTGTGGTGGCGGAGGGTTATGACGGCCCGAGTACTCCACCCACCAGCTGGCAGACACCGTCATAGCGACACCGAAACTCCTCCGCAAGCCGTCCACTGACAGACAGGCAATCTGCTGTAGAGCAGAGGGACTGAGGGGGAGGAAAGGTGGGGGAGAGAGCAGGGCGAAGGGAAAGAGGAGAGAACGACGGGGGAGAGTAGGAACGGTGCAAAGAAAGGGGTTTGATGAAATGAGTCACATGACGTGGGTCTGTTCAGTAGAATAACGTTGTTTCATGTCACCTGTAAACGTCAGCCAGTAAAAATGAATGCCAGCTAAATGATGAACAACAATGAATAAAATGCTATAACTGGCAGATAGAATGTTAACCCTAATAAAATGTCACTCAAAGAGAATGGAACCCTAACAGAGAAGCAGTCCAATCAAATGGTGCCTGAATAAAATGGTACCCTAAATTGTATGCCACTCAAGGAGCTTGCCATTTAGGACTCAAACTCAAAAGAATGATAATAACCGGGAGATACCTATCACTGTCCAGAAGTCTGGACACTTTGTGGCAGGTGATTGAGATCACATCATGTCTGGAGCCCTGTGTTCTCTCCAGGGTCACGACCCAGAGATCAGAGTTTGGGGAGCGCTGAGCCACCAGAGACAGCAGGCCTTTCTTCACCTTCATTCTGAGGCCCAGATAAAGTAGGTGAAATTATATTTAGAAAAAAAGTAAAAGTGCAACTTAAAGTCTTAAACAGGACTTATCTCAGAGTAGACATACCAATCTTAAATAGGTTTTCCTTTTCTATTAGAAAGAGCCCCCTTTCCAGATGTGTCCTTTTTCTTAGATTAACAAAGTTTAGTCCCAAATGTCGTGAATGCTTACCGGATAACGACAAACTCTGCGCTGAAATTGGCCCTCAGGTTTACCGAAACCCTGATTGGTTGGCCAGTGCGGACTGGTCCTCTGCAATAGCGGATCAGCACATTGGAATCCAAGCGCAGCTCCTCCTGTTCTTGTCCACTGGAACAGCTTGTTTGGTCTTTGGTGCCGTTGACCACCATCTCTTTGTTGTAATCTCTCAGAGTGACCGCTCCAATGTAGAACAGTTGTCTTTGTGACTGTTGCAGTTTGCCTTCCACACACCTAGGAGGCGCTATCTTAAGGTTTGACACTGTGCCAAACGACGAGTAGTAAACCTGGACTCGTTCGCCTGATGTGCTGTATCGGAGGGAGCCCAGGGATGGTTCCGCGTGCCGACGCCCCCGGTTCCGAACCCGGTAGCGGTGCATTTGCCTGGCCCGCTGGTTTGGGCCGAGGTAGGCCTTGTTCGTCTGGTCGGACTCAAACCACTCCGTGGGCAGCGTTAACGTCACCACACACAGACCGAGTGGGGGCTGAGAAAGGAGAGAAGGGGAAAGGACGCAACAAGGCCAGTGGTGAGAGAACGTTCTAGATCCCTTCAGGACATCTCGTCTCGAGTTGCAAACATAACGCTCACACCTGTGTGACACACGAGGCCTTCTGTTCCTCGGTCTCTTTGAAGGCGTGGAGGGTGACGCAGGTGCCTCTGCCCGGGTCCCCTCGCACGCGGAAAAACGCCCGCACTCTGTACCTCGCCCGGCCTCCTTCGTCTCGCTCTCTCTCCACGTGTTTGGAGACGAGGGACGCAGACAGACGAGGCGAGAGGGGCGCGATGGGCCCAGACACCGGCTGGGAGGAGAGAGACAGAGGACGGCGGAGTTACACTTTTAGACGCAGGGGTTTCACGGGGAATTAAGTCTCAGGGTGTTTACGCCCCGGCAAACTGAAGGTATTCAGCGATCTGAGTTGCCACCGGGTTTACCTGGCTGACAGAGAAAGGCCCGAATGAAGCCTGGACCCCCGGTTTGGAGGCCGCCCCAGCCCGAGGCACCATGAGCAGGGACTGGGAGAAGGCGAAAGGGCTGGAGTTGGAGAACACGGGGCCCAGATCGGCCTGCGAGAGGGGCAGAGCATGCCAGGGAGGAAGGACTGCAATTTTAGCCGGGAGGGAGAGAGGGAGGGGCGGCTGGGCATGGGATGGGTGTGCCGCTGATTTAGGAAGAAAGGAGAGAAGGAAAGGAGAGAAGGAAAGGAGAGAACAATTGAGATGTAAATAAATCCATAGAAATTCGAATGAACCTAGAGAACCCTTAAAACATTGAATTAATCAATAGAACCAGCAGAAATGTAAGTACATGTGTTTGTATCTCTTTAGTACCTAGAGCTAGTATCTATTTTATTAGTGTATGCAGACAGCTTCTACAATGTTGATGTTGGGGGGTGCACTCACCTGCTACCAGAACCCAATACAGTACAAGCGACTTGATGCCTTCTGTCCCCCAACATGCACCGAGGCATCTGATCTTACCCATCACTGTACCCCTGTAGGATCACAAAAATCACACAGACCCAAAGTGTCAAAAACCATCCCTACAGCTCTTAGGGATTAAAAGGATTTGTTGTGATGCCCTAAAACACCTTACAGAAAGTCTGTTGTTTACGGAGCACACAAACTGTAATTCTATATTCCTAGATGTAGAATAAAGAATCTTGTTGCTCTTTCTGCTGTTTCTCATCTGCCTAGAGGTTGATTTAACTGCATGCATCCTATAATCTGAACTACATGAACACAGACCTGATTTATCTACAATACCAGTCAAAAGTTGACATTTTGAAATTGTCCGGATTGACTGATCGACCATAATGTTTTAAAGGAATGACAGACTGTTTCTCTTTGCTTGTTACAACGTCAGTACAAACATAATTCTTATCTACAGACATATGTATTGTCTTCTTTATACCAGCCCTACCTTGTCACAACACAACTGATTGGCTCAAACGCATTAATAAGGAAAGAAATTCCCCAAATACATTTTAACACCTGTTAATTTAAATGTATTCCAGGTGACTACCTCATTAAGCTGGTTGAGAAAGTGCATCTAAAATACAAATGTTTTCAGAGTGTCCAAACATTTAACTGGTATTTTATTTGACATCATTCTGGTAAATAGTTATTTACAAACATTCCCCACCTGACGGTTCTGAACAGAACTCACCTGGAAGGTGTTGTCCTGTCATCGGGAAAGGTGATGATCCAGAAATAAACATAAGTTTACTTCTTTCCTCTTGGTTTCCTTCTCTGCACCTATGTCCACTCTCTATTCCAGTGACGTGACCATTCTCTCCTTTTCCATGTTCTGCCCAGGGCTACAGATTCAGTAAGTTGATTTTATAGAGAGGTCTTTT
>JACXGK010000292.1:76779-115629 GCA_016801125.1 Novumbra hubbsi
GCCCCCCCCCCCCCCCCCTTCCCACTTCCCCCTCCCCCCTCCGTCTCTGTGCCAGACACACAATGCGGATTTATTCATTTCAAACGGTAAATAATCCCCATTTCTCTTTTCCTCTCTCTCTCTCTCTCTCCCCCTTTTTCCAATCTTTCTTATTTCGCGCGCTTTCTTTTCCTTACTCACCTCTAGCACTGCAAGAGTGACCTTTAAAGTTTTAGCTAAGCACTGCCTCTTCACTATTTCAACCTCTCCCTCGCTCGTTTCTCTTCTCAGAAAGATTTCAGAACTCTGTTTTGAATCAGATGGTCTACGTATCTGGTGCATTAAGCCGCTAATGTTGAATAGTCTAATAATTTCGTGGCTTAATTTTAAATGCAGTGCATTCTGGGTTAAGCATTCTGGGTTAAAATCGTCTCTCCAGGCAATCTCAATCCCTTTCAATCAGGGGCGGAGTTAAGGTTTCTTTCCCATGGGTGCAAATCTTAGCTGTTTCTCTCTTACTATTTCCCTATTCACGATTTCTCTAAAAGATACTAACTAAAAGATAGAGGCAAATAATATGAATTTTTCAATTGATTGTTTTCAGTCAGGCAATTGTTCTGAGGGCCTGGCGGGCAAAACATTGTTAAAACATGGTAGCTAAGACTGGGAACTCTGCCGAGCTACGGCACAAGGTCAAACCAGTGTTTAGATCACCTCACGAAACATGACAAACTGAGGTGTGCAAACATACTGCAAGTCTTAGGCACTTGTGACTCATATACAGCATCCGCTGTGTTACTTAAGTCTTTACAAGCAGCAACATCCCTGCTGGAGCTGAATCCATCCCCCAGCACGGGTATCAAAATGAAAGTGTACAAACGTACAGTACAATCAGTGCATTCAATCAGGGTCAATAATGCAATTGTTTAGGAGGTGAAGGAGAAGAAATTCTTCATTGTCAAGGCAAAGCCAAGGGTTTATTTAGCTAAAGGTGCCCAGTGTAGCATAGTGCAGCCAGCATGAGCTTCTGCTGCTCAACAACTTTACTAAAGACGTTGCTCATGGGCACTTATTATATTACATTTTTATTATGTATTGCTTTTCTTTCCACTGAGTGGCACAAAAATCTACATTCTATGTTTATGATTTGTTACTTAAACTAATGCTGTTCAGATCCTTAACAAACGAGCACACAAGGTCCAACTCACAGCCAATTTACCCTCCAATAACCCGTCATTAATTATATTCCAATTTCAGGAAACAGAAATTGCTGGATACACTCCCACAGATTGGTCATACGAATCATACAAATGCAATTATTAATTCATAAAACAACTAAATAGTATCTAGAAAATTAATTAGAATATAATTGTATTTAATATAATTTTATTTATCTATAATTTTTTCAGCAATAATATAAACTTCTTGTGCAGCACACACATTAAAGCTTCACCTCTGCGTTCACATTTTCTTTTAAGCAAGGACCAGATTGTTTATTATACCCTCTCTTTGAGACCTTAACACCTTCACACTTTGGCTGCAATAGGAGCAACAACCCCTTTCCATTTAGTTCACTATGTAGGGAAGGGGGGGCTATTTTGGATGCAGTTTCTGTGGTCTGCCCACATGTCTGTCTCTTTCTCCCACAATCCCTTTCTATTATTTCTATCCATCTTTCTTTCAGTCTACCCAAAACAAATTGGATGTTTTTCCTTCTTTACTTCCCTCACGTGTCCTCTGTTAACTCCCTTCCTCCCTCCCTCTCTCTCCCTCTCTCCCTCATTCTGTTCCTCTTTTCATAATCATGGTTTGATTAAATGACAGATCTGTAAGTGACCCTGCTAAACCTTTCTCTCTGTGCTTCTCCCACCAAGCCCCCCCCCCACACACACACACCTCTCACTCTCTGCCCCTCTACCAATCATTTCCCCCATGGCAGTTCACATAGTGTCGGCGGGTTGAAGGCACACTACAATATCACAAATGTGACATCATCGTTCTCTAACAGCAGCCATTACAGAACACACACTGACAGAATTGTAATTGTGTTTTTACTATTAGGCTCAGAATAAAATGAAGGAGGTGGTTCTTAAGACAGTGAGAGAAAGAAATATGAATAGATTGAGAGGTTCGTTCGGGGCTCGCAGAGAGGCCCATTTTATAATACTGGGTCATTTTGATCCCTGTCCATTCTGTGCAGTGATATATCCGTAACAGGCCACCAGAAGGGGCTTAGGGACATGAGTCCTAAAATGAAAAAAAAAAATGCTATTCCCTTCATAGTGCACTACTTCTCAGTAAGGGTCCATATTCATCGAAACATTTACTAAACAAGAGCATCATATAGGGAATAGGGGGGCATTGGGGAATCTGTCCCCAACACGGATGGATTAGCATAAAACCTATAGCATTAAAATCCACAAAGCATTGCCTACATTAATATCAGTTTTGTATCCTATCTAAACACACTTTGTACATATTTTCGGACATTATCTTGCTTCTATATCTTTTGTATATTTCATCGTTTTTCATCCTCCTCTTCGATTTCTTTTCATCATCCATTCTGTTTTAGCCTCACTCCTATATTGTTTTGACGGTTCAACTCCACGGTGGTTGGGCATCACATCCACATACGTTAATCATCTTCATTACACATGAATGGATTCCACTAAGGACAGAGTCATGTGTGTGTAGCCACTGCTTGAGTAAGGCAGATGTTTCAATACCTGCACGCGTGTTGAAGCGCGCCACGCGCGTCGCTTACAATCCCCCGGGATGTTGAATCGTTGACTAGATTAACCGGGGGGTTTCGCTTGATCATAATTTCGTCATTCTATTCTCGCTTCAAACCCCCCCCCCTCTTTCTATTTCGGAGAGATAAGCTCTCTGTTTAATCTGTTGTCATCTGTCATTGTTCCTGCAATGGGACAGATTTAATCTTCTAGTCCACCGTGACCTGACAGACAGGAAGACAGAACTAAAGGCACCCACCATCGCTCACAGACCCACACATGCTCAGCAACCCATTGCCGACTCGACTCCCCAGTTGCAAGAATTACTTTAAATGTACAAATTAATTCAGACCCCATCACTTGCTCCCCACTTTCTTGTGTTACAGACCGAACTGAAACAAATCCACACATGATACATTTTAATGACAAGGAGAAAAACACATTTTTGAGTGCCAATGTGTGCCAATTTATAAGCACAAGAATTTCAGAATTTTTGCCAGAACACTCCATTTTTAGTTCAGGAGTATCCCATGTCCATTGATCAACCTTGAGATGTCTATAGAACATGACTGACTTAAATGAGTCTACCTGCGGGAAAATTAATTCATTTAACATGATTTAGAAAGGCACACACCTGTCTATAATAGGTCCAACACTTCACAGAGCATGTCAGAGCACAACCAAACCCATTAACTCACTAGAAAGACATTCCAGGAGCAAAGTGAGCTCCATCTTTGTGAAATGGAGGAAGTTTGGATAAACCAAGACTCTTTCTCAAGGTGTTCCCCCCGGCGAAACCAAGAAACCCGGCAAGAAGTGCCTTAGTCTGGGAAGTGATCAAGAACCCTGGCAGGTTCTTTCATCTGTGCAGAGATGAAAGAACCTGCCAGACAGACAACCATCTCTGCAGCACACCATCAATCAGACCTATATGGTAGGACAGATGGGCAGAAGCCACTTCATAGTAACGGGCAATTTACTTACCGTCCGGAGGACACTAAGAGCATTAGAAAAAAAGATTCCCTGCTTGAATGAGACCAAAATGGGCTCGATGTCTAATGTTACATCTGGGTAATATCATCTCAGTGGTAAAGCATGGTGGTGGGAGTATCATATCGGGTCCTGAGTGGGAGACTGGTAGGGATTGAGGGCAGGATGGACAGAGCAAAAAACAGGGATCTTTGAGGAAAATCTGACCTACAGTGCATAGGACCAGAGACTGCAGTAAGTATTCATCCCCTGAAGTAAAAGACCAGCATGGAGTGGCTTCGGAACCAATCTGTGAATGCTTTGGGTGTTCAATTGAGGCTATGAAGTTGTCTGAATGGTTTCCGAAGGCACCCTAAGGCACCTTGGCATAGGGCAGCTAAATTGCTCAAATGTAAAATATAAAACTTTAATTGAAATGTAATTTATTTTTTTCTCCACCCACTCACAAAAAAAATCCAATGAATGCCACTCTCCCCCATAACAAAATGGAGAAAATGCATTTGAAAAATATCCTAGTGGAAAATAATAGGTTATAAAGGCTGGGATGGTCGATGGAGGAAGCAAGAAAGACAAAATAGAGATAGAGGTTGTTTCAGGATGAGAAGTAAGAAAGGTTAAACATACATTTAGAGCAGGAGCCTGAGTGAATGAAGAAGTGCCAGAAATAACACAAACAGGATGCTGGTGTCAACGGCACAGGAAGCTGTATTTCTGCAGAAAGGTGTGTGTGTGCAAGCATGTGTGTGTGTGCGTGACCACTTACTCACCACTTCCCTCATCTCTGCATAATCCAATTTATCGCTCCTTTTTCATCCCCCTTTCACTCACTCTCTTTTATCTTACAATGCGTTACCATCCCTGAACTTTTTTTTCACAAAGCAGTACATTCTGTCCAAACATTTTATTCAACCACATGGTTAAAGATTCTCAATCAAAGCAACTGCTTGAATGAAGAAACATACAAGTATGAGAAATTATCATTATTCGGAATACAAAATAAAAACAATTCTGAACAAATATATAAAAAACTATCTCAAACACATGTACAGTAGTTCATAGTGTGAATGTAAAATATGGCATTAATAATTATAAGTTATACGAGTCATAGTCACTGTTTCTGTTAGACGAAGGTTCTCGGCTGTTGTTCACAGTCAGTCTCTCCAATCCTGGGAGAACAAAAGGAACGCAATGCTTAAGTGTTCAATTCTAACTTAAATGCCAGTGCCCCCTAAAGTGATGGTTTTAATGTAGCTGAACAGTGAACCTTGAATCTGAAATAAATTGTTTCAAAACAATGCTTGATATTTCCTTCTAAAGGATGATGTCATCCTCTTGGGAAACATGAGCCAAGCAGTCATCTGCCCGAACAATTAGAACACTTTCAAACATACATAATTAGAATTTAAAGCAAATTCATTCAAAATGTACATATTTTATAAAAGGACGGTAACCTAAAGCCAGCATTCATAATGTTAGGCTATGGCCATTAGAAGAGTGGTGTGTTTGTGACTCACCGGGGAAAGACGTTCTTTTATCTGTTTTGTCGTTTAGTTGGATTCCAGCCTTTCCCCTATGGTAGGAGACTGTGACACAGAGGCACACAGCAGGACAAAGACGAGGCGGTTACAATCTCACAAAGCAAGACAATGTGTTATCTGTTAGGGAACAACAGCAGTCTAGGAGTCTTGGAGTCACTGACTCACCACTTTGACTCTGCGTAGGGCCGATCCACCGACTCTGTCTCCTGTCTGACACTGAAACACAGATGACAATGTTTCCATTAGAGCTCATGTTTAAATGTGATGCAAGCGCCACAAAATAGCACAATAACATGGCACAACAAAGCAGCGACACACAGAGACAAAAACAATTGATCCACTACAGGCAAAATATGAATTGCATAAATGGCACTCGCAACAAAACACAGTGACCATAAGCTTTTCTTTTCCACAATAACACACTGACACATTATTTGTTTAAGTGCTTTTGGATTACTTTGGATTGCTTCAAGTGCTGTGAAATGTATTTCTATGACCGCAATGCAGTTCTTTATTCTAATCTTAATGTGAGTTAAAATTGTAAGTTAACACCAGGGCCAGAATCCATAAAGCAGCTCAACAGTGCTGATATAGGATGCGTTCATATAACAGTATAAATCACGTTTAAAGATTTAACTTCCTTCTCTGAGAACGTACTTTTCTTACGTAAGGCCTTGAGGGAGGGCTGTCCAAATCGAACAATCAGCACCACCAATACCAGAACGCAGAGGAGGGAAATCACCACCTTATAACCCACCAGCTCACCATTTGTACCTGTGACCATTGGAGAGAGAAAGGACAGTGTGACGTTAACCATTCATAAACTAACCATCCACAAATCCATAATAATGTCAAAATAACATAATTTAAATGCTAAGGAAAGGTGACATCACGCACCAACGCGTTAACCCATTAACATGTGATCAGTGTCTGAAAGTAAATACATATACATTTTTAACATTCCTTAACACTACATTAGACCTAAATCATCAAGTCATCTTTATTAACAGGTGTCATGAAAATGAAAAAAAAAAAGATTAGGTTCAAAACATTTATTCATAGTGTCAACGATTAAAAATGCTCAGTAAAAAATCTCAATATAACATGTAATCATTAATTGTGTTGGTGTTAGAGTTAAAATACAAAAATATATTAACTATGTAACATCATACATTTTGTATACTAGCCTTTTCCTGTGTTGGGATTTTATTCAGTAACAGAATCTATTATCTCATGATACAAAGCAACGGTTGTGGGGAGCATTTGGGCATTTATATTTTAAAAACAGACAGTTACTCAAAAGAAAATGTTTACACTGACGCATTGAAGCCCAGTCCACTTACAAGACAATTTCTCTTTTATAACACTTTACGTCTTCTCACTATGAAATTAATCTATGAGCCAAGAGGAACTGTAATAGATTATAATGTTTTCTTTCAATAGCCATGACATGCTGTACTTTAGATACATTTTGCTCTAAAAATCTATGGAAGGAATAAATACTCATACAGTATTAGTAAATAAAAATGAGAACGCTAAGTCATACAAAGTTGGGTGAATACAAATAAATACTTTGAATTCTATACATATTTTTCAAAAACCAAAATGGACAAATCATAAAACTGACTCAAATACATACCATCACATTGGAAGGTCCCTACTCCCAAGTTGCCCTGGGTCACCTCTCCAGAATCACTGACCATGTAGCACCTGCGCTGGGCACTGTAGGTTTTCCATATCTGATTGCCCCCACAACCTATTTGCTCACACGACCACCTTCTGAAATGCACCTTTATGCTTTTAGATAAACAGGCTGGAAGGTATGTTGATGTGTTGAAATAAGTAATGTGTATGTTCCATTCACAGGGCTTCATCCACTGTGCTATAAGAACAGGCAGTGGTGGGGGAGGCTGGGGCTGGCTTGTAGGGGTGGAGGTGGTAGTGTCGGGACATCTACATGTGGTGGGGAGGGTCGTTGTATTGACTTGAGGGCTGACCGTTGATCCATTCATCGTGTTGTTGGGCCCTCCCTGAGAGACTATATAGAAAGATGAAGAAAGGTTTAGAAGTCATTTTACAAAAACAGCAGCAACAACATCAAACAAATAATAAATATCAAGGAGTTTGTTACCCCTGAAATCATTAGGATTCATTTTAAGTGTACGTAATTATAAATTATCCCAAGGTATACTTTCTGAGTGAAGGCAATATTTCAAAAGACGTGGCGGGTGATCAAGACTGTCTGATGCTCAAATGCAGGAAACTTCCACTGTTTGACCCCTTGCAGTGGAGACTATAGGCTGCTACAGGCGTGGATTAGACTATACTCTCCCACATCCATCAATTCATCTCACAAATTAAGGAAATGGAAACACTCGCCTTGTAATGAGAGATTAGGGTTATAAGGGCAATTCTCATTTCAATGGGTGTTCAAAGGTTTTTCACAGCCAAGGCTGGCATCAATTGCATTTCAATTCCAGTAAATTCCAATTATAGTTCCACTTCTCTTTAACGCTTTTGTGATTAGAAGAAAATATTGGGATTGAAATGGAATTGACCCCCACCATGTTCCCAACTACAATCATAACTACAACTCTTCAACTAACATTGTATTATCCCTAAAACATATTGAAATGCCAAGAACTATCTATAATATGTTTCCCAAATGTCTCCATGTTTCCTATGTGGTCTATCACATGTAAAGGGGTCGATTGGAATTTTGTCAATTATGCACTTTATCTAGCCTACTTCCCTGATGTCAGATTATCTTGTGTATTTTACTTCTCTGTGCAGTTTAAATTAAGTTGATATTATAAGTCAGAGCAATGACTTGCAGTCTACAGGAACAGCTAGTTTGCTGTTTCCACTGCTCAATACACTGCTCAATGTAATGTAATGCAAAAAATAAGGGAACACAAAATCATCACAGTATAATAAATCAATAAAACTTCGGGTATATCAATCTGTCCAGTTAGGAAGCATGAGTTATTGTAAATCAATGTCCCCTTGTTTGGTGAAAATAAAGTGACAAAAGGTGTACTGGAGAGGCAACAGCAAGACAACCCCCCAAAGAGAATGGTTTTGCAGGTGGTGGCCACAGACAATTCTTCCTGACTGATGCTTCTCTAGTTTTGCATTTTGCTAGTGTCCTTGTCACTACTGGTAGCATGAGAAGGGGCCTACAGCCTATTCAGGTTGCACTGGTAGTCCAGATTCTCCAGGATATGTATCCATATGCGTCATCGTGAGAAGGTTTGCTGTGTCTTCCAGTACAATTTTAAGAGCATTGAGGAGATACCAGGTGACAGGCCGTTACACGAGGAGAGCTGAACAGGGCCTCCTCGTGAAGGGCATCAACCCAGCAGCAGGCTGGTCTCTGTTTTTTGGGGCGAGGAGAAAAAGAATGATCACTTCCCAAATTACCTCCAGCGGGATGCCGATGAGCATGTTTCTTACCAAACTGTCATAAACAGACTCTCATGAGAGTGATATGAGCGCCGGATATCCTCTACTGGGACCTGTGCTCACAGCCCAGCACCATGCAGCTCAATTGGCATTCGCCAGAGAACACCAAAATTGGCAGGTACACCATTGGCGCCCCGTTCTCTTCACAGATGAGAGCAGGTTCACACTGAACACGTGACAGATGTGAAAGAGTCAGGAGACGACGTGGTGAATCCAGCATGACCGGTTTGGCAATGAGTCAGCGATGGTCTGGAGAGGCATATCCTTGGAGGGTCACACAGACCTCCGTGTGCTAGCCAAAGGTACCCTGACTGCTGTTAGGTACCGGGATTAAATACTCAGAACCATCGTCAGACCTAGTGCTGGTGCAGTGGGCCCTGGGTTCTTCCTGGTGCAGGACAGTGGCCGGCTTCATGTGGTCAGAGAATTTAGGCAGTTTCTGGATTCTGAAGGCATTGATGCCATTGACTGGCCCTCACGTTCCCCAGACCTCAATTCAATTAAGAGCATATGGGACGTTATGAATCGGTGCATCCTATTTTATTATCTACGTTTACACAATGTACAGTAAAGATTTTGATCTTCAATATATTTAGTTCACAGAGTGATTTAGGTGTTAACATGTACTTTCAGTCAAAGTTTTTTGTATTAGACATAGATAAAAATGTAAATTCATCTGACACTGGAGATGTAAACAGTTTAATTGGTTAAATTCCTTTGATCAATTAGACTGGGCGTATAGAGGAGACATTTCGGACACAGTTGATGACTGTAACCCCAAGTTCAACTCTTAGTAAGAATAATATACAGCAGGCTTTCGGAGCACAAGAAGCATCGCGTATCGTGATGTTCTCACCAAAACATGAAAGCGTATTTGTATAAAGACAAAAGACACTGGACTTACCAACATTTATTATACACAGGGCCAGGATGGTCAGCACAAGCCCTCTGTCCATTATGGAAACTAACTGATTTTGAGAAAGACCCTTGACAAAGAGAGAGACAGTGTACGCCGAAGCTGAAGGGAAAGTGAACACGGAGGAAACAGCGCAGAGTAAACCAGGTCTCCTTTCTCTCCTCCCCTGCTCGTTCTATCCCTACGACACATCACTCCAGCTTCAGGTTTGGTTTTTTTTTTTGCTTTCTTTCTGCAAAGGTTTCTGCAAACTTCCTCACTTCAAAGGCGTGAACTGTACAAGAAGTGAAAAGAAAAAAAAATGCAGATGGGCTGGAGAATCAGTGGGAGGGAGAGGCAGAAAGAAATAGTAACCCAGTGAAATAAAAGATTCATATTTTCCGAAGATTATGGAGTGTCTCATAAGTCATGGTTGCGATATCATGCCTCGTTTAATCATGTATGTCATTATGTGTGCGTGTGTATGCTAGGGTTTAGGTCACACCAATGCTAGGTTGTGTCACATTAAAGTGTCATTGAAATTGAGGTTCTTGTTATTTTACTGAGTCTTTATTAAGCAAGAGACACAAGGATCAACCAGTAGGTTACTATCGCTCAATTATTTAAACTGATACTCATCCCAGAGCTTTTAAGTTAGGGATTTCACAGAGACTGTGTGACATACAAAATGGTCAGGAATAGTTTTTTTATTCGATTTGTTCCCGCAGAAGCATAAAATTTAATTAGCATTATTAACATTAAAACAGCATGTATTGAACCTTTCAAGCAATTCACCAAAGTTACTTTCTTTATTTTATTTAGGACCTCACAACTTACAATTCTAAAAATCATTAATCAGAGTTAAAGGATAAAGCACGCCTCAAACATTTTACTTGTTAGTTCAAATCAAATTTGTCAACAATCTCAAAATTAAATAAGTGAATATATTGAAATTAATAACTGATACACTGACTAGAAAAAGCTTTCACCCCTGAGTCAATTCAAGTTAGATGCAACATAACACATTAGTCTTCATTAGAATGGTAAATAAAATTATTGTGGTGTGAATGGGTGCATTGTTTCTAAAGGATTTTCATACCTAAAACGGTGCTATATTTTCCCCAATAATCATTCCAACCCACTTATAGTTCTGTCATGGTGACAGCGATAATGGTAATGCTCATAGACATTGAAACAGATATAGGTCACTTGCCCACTCAGAAACAGTTACTGTATTCTTTAAAACCAACTCCATTGCAAATTTCAATATTGTCCCGATGAAAGGCGAATATAAAAGTATTTGCCAATGAACAAGCAGACGCATACCATGATGCAACTGCCAACATGCTTGAAAGTAAGGAGGCGGTTGCTCAGTAATTTGCAGTTATGGATTTTATTTTAACAAAACATTGTTTTTGTAGTTTGTGCCTTGTACATAGCATAACATATATATATATTTGCTCTTGTGTATATTTATAATTATCTTAAATACAAATTGTTGTACTTGTATTGTGGACATTATTGTAGATTAATACAATGTGATAGATTTATCCAAAGTTGTCCCCCATAAACTCAGTTGTGGTTTAAAATCCACTATGGCCTTATGGTTTTGTCCTTGAGTTTCTATTCTCACCTGCAGCTCAGTTCAGAAGAATGGTCATATCGTTGATACATATCGGCAGTTTAATAACTGATCCCACATCATTTTTATTTTATAACAAATCTCTGATTTTAAAAGTGCAGTGATCTCCCTTCATAAAAAAAAAACGCCACGGTCTCTGTAATTTATTTGGTGCTTAAAATGTTATACTTGACTAAGAGACTGTACATATGTGGTCCAGTAGATATGGGGGGTAGAGGAACAGGTAATCAATTACAAATGGCATGTAATTACCTATTATTTCACACATGATGGGTCCATGTAATTTACATGACATTTAAGTTACATTTGATTTCAATTTTTTTTTTTAACTTGGTTTTAACAACAGCAGTGAATACTTATGCGACTAATCTCTTGCAATAATTGTAAACTCTTGTAAAAAAATTTCTAGAAACCATTTTATTTTTTAAAAAGCCTAATTGAGATTATTTTGTAAACTCCAGTTGGTGTGAATACATATACAACACACTTAGTAACCACTCAAATTGTTAATATTAGCATATCGGGAGAGAACGATATGCATGCCTCTTTATTTTAAACAACTAAACTCAAAAGAGTGGATGGCAGATTGGCAGTAAACAGTCTGATTCCTGTGAAAATGTTGTCTACTGTCTCTGTCCTGGTTGTAATAATCCTGAACGTCTCCAAGATGACAACAGCAGGGCTTGTTTGTGTGAAGGAGGTGCACAATGAAAATATGTGTCTTTTCAGCAATATCATATTGAGCAATTGTCCTGAAGGCAGGCGGCATTCCCATAGATGCACATTCGGACTGGGCTCATCACCTACAACAGCCTCTTGAGAAGTAGCCGTTGTACCAGGCAGTGATGCAACAGCTAGCCTCAGCGGTGCATCTGTAGGAGTCCGTAGGGTCCTCTGGATCATGCCGGGGCTTGATTGCATGCTAAGAATATGGCACCCAACCCTTCAGTTTGGACTACTACACACATGGGTCCTTAAGAAACTAGTATTTGACCCCAAAATATTTTTTACATCATTATCAAATGTCCTTTTGGATCAGCAAGGTGTTTACAAAATGTATTTATTTAATGCATGTGACCAAAATGTCTGCATAATTTTTGTAATATAACTTTTTAATGTTAAGGCCAAAGATTAATGTCATACTGATAATTTAAATATTAAACATTTGCTTATTAAAAATAAGAAATGTTTTGTCTTTTCTGATATTTTGGGAATAAAGTTTGGTAAATAGTGTTTTTAAATTCTTAAGACTTGTAAATACATTAACGTTTTTTAGATGTATCACGGAAGAATACAACTTTATTTTGAATATTTGTAATTCTAACAAGAACTTTAAATTATATGCAGTAATTAATACGGTAATTTGACAAACATTTTTCATTTAATATTACAGTTTAATGTAAACTTCCACCAGTATTTATTTACAGGATTTTAGGGAAGGAGTAGAGTAACGTATTTTATATTTTAGTAAGACTGCTCACACCTTTAATTACTTTTATACACAATGCGTTCATTTCCTAACCCTCAAATTATTATTTTCACCACAAATACCAAATACTGTAAAATCTGGTTTAAATAAAATAAATTGACTAAGCTGTTTAAATATACAAGTATTAGACTGTAGTTTGTTTGGAAATCTAAAGAAAAGATATTACATATCTCTGTATTATTTATACTGATTTACTTGTCGTTTCTGAAATGTATTCCCTTTTACTGTTATTTAACACTTAAGTCATAAATAAACACATTCATATAATTCTGTAGACTTGATTTAATTAACATTATCTTGCTCTGGATCCTACTTGATGCTTTTCTTTTCTAAATTACACTAATATTTCCTGTTCGTTCACACTCCTCACTCTCCCCCTCGCTTGCTCTCGTTTTCTCTCATCTTTCGTCTCTGGTTTACCGAGCCGTAAATGCATAGAAAGCCCCGTAAAGATTAACCCCCGCCTCCTCAGTTCTCTCTCTATGAGACAGATAATTCAAAGGTCTGACTGAATATGCAATTTAGGACCGTCCCACTGTGCCAACCTCCTACCATTCCACATGTAAGTCCTTACAACTGCCATAACCATCAATTAAAACTGATTACATCAATCTTAATGAACACATTAGTTATTTATGATACCTTATGAGTGATTTTTTTCTCGACTGAAGACACCTCTTTTCTCTTTCTTGTACCATCTTCACAGCCCACAATAGAAACATTGGCTCATGCTCTGAGGGATGTTTAGAAGAGGGTAGAAAAGACCACAAGCACTCAACATCACACAAACACATGACTGAAGCACAGCCCTTGCCTTCCAGAACAAATCAATTCAACTCAAAGTCACATTCAACTTGAATCGTTCTTGAGGTTGTTTGAGAACAGTAAAAAAAAACTGCCTTTACCTCAATGCCGTAGAAGAAAAGAAAAAACTTGAATAAACTGAAGTGGAGTCGGCACGCAGCTCGTAGATCAAGTTCAGTGTTTAATATTATTCACAACAAAAGAAAAGAATAAAGAAACACTTAGAACGAGCTACAGTAGTCATCAACAACTCAAACCATTTCCGTTGTATGCCCCTCTCATTAATGCTGCTTGGCCCCCTGGCCTTGTGCTTCTAAAACACTTCTTTAAACTTCTCGTCCTTTTATACAGAGTAATAGGCTGCACCCGAAAGGCACCCAGTCTTCTACACAGTCCACTCATTTTGACCTAGAGCTGACAAGGTTGTAATATATAGGGAACAGGGGCGGCGTTCCTCGCCGTCCTTTAGTGTGACGAGGCGAGTAAGACACGGCCTCCCAGCCATAGACGACACCGGTCGAGACCGGTTAACCTGAAAGAGAGGCCCTGTGGGAGCAAACGCCCACAGAGAAGCTTCACAGCGTCTTCGCTAATGTGATAGCGTGTAGCGCGCGCTCCAGAGAAGACCACTGATTGTGCTTGTGATCTGCATAGGCGTGGCGAGGCGGGCACAGCTCCGTGACTTGGCGATGGCGTTGAGGTGTGCGGGTGCTTTGTAGAGCTGCCATGAAGGCGCTGTGAACCTTCGTGGAGCCCCCTGCTGGTTCCCGCCTCCCCGGAACCACAGCCCCCCCACCCCCATGTCCTTCACTCCGTGAGCTCAAGCAGCCCCCCCCCCCCTCCCCCATGTCCAAAACAACAGCTCATTAACTATACAAAGTCCTATGCTGACCAGAGGCCGCGAGGCCCACCCCTAACCTCTCACGGTCGTTGTTCGCGAACTTACAGAAAAAAAATCATTGCCAAGCATCAGTTCATTTCGACCGGCAAAAGATGGAGGGAGAGCGGGAGGAAGGGGAGAAGGGAAAGGGGAGAGGCGAGTTTCACGCCAACAGAGCCCGGGTGAGGAGAAGGGCAAAAAAAGAAGGCGATGAAACACCAACAGGCGTTGGTGCCCTTGACAGACGATACAGATGTGATTCTGTAAATAAGGACCTGTTTTCATGGCCAACAGGCATCAGCAAACCCAATCAACCCAAATCTAACTAGCGTTCTGTCAGGAAACAAGAGTTAAACATGGAACTTACTGGATATAAAGATATATCCAGATCACACATGCACTGCAATGGACTGAGGGGAATTAAGAAAGGCCTGTGATGTCATCAGAACCTTTACAGAACTGGGCCCAAAGTAAGATCTAGGGTCCCCTTAGCAACTTTTAATTATAATGAATACAATGACATAGAAATGCCATGATTTTGTGACATTTCCTCACTCTTTTCTGTAGCCCGAAGTTTCTAACCTGAACGAAGAGCAACAGACGGGGTACAAGAATGGTTTTATGAGTGAACCACAAAATTCCACGAAGCTGAACAGACCTGTAAATGTTTTGCTTCAGTCGAGTTTCAAGCAAACCACCACCCTGTCGTCATGAAGGAACGCATATGACTGATACAAGTGATCTGGAGCAGTTGTAGATTGATATGGGTGTTGGAACAAGTCAAATGTACCCCCGATGCGTATACAGAACACAGTGCCACAAGGGACAAACGCATACCACAGTGTCCGACTTCAGAGTGATAAGGAACACATGTATAGATATATTTTATGCATAATGTGAACACTGCTCTTTAAAATGCAGAATTAAGAGACCCCTCAGCTCTTTTAGTGACATTTGTTGGATGTGGCCACGGTTTTGCTGTTTGGCTTAGTTCTAGGGAAGAAGGGGAAAGTGAAGGGGCATCAGCCAATAGAAAGAGAGAGGGTGGAGGGACCAACAGCCAATGGGAAGCGAAAGTTGTCAGTGAGAAGATTAACAACCAAAAGGGTGAGGGGGTCGACAGAAAATATGAGTGCTTCTAACAACACCCTCAAACACAATGGGAAGTCCTGAGACAGCCATGCGCACAAAAACAACAGGAGGCGGTAAAGAGGAGGCGTACGAAGAGGGAGGAGAGATAGAAACATACAAGCAAAAGAGAGACAGAGGGGGAGAAACTAGACTGGGCGTGGGTTAAAGAGATTAGAGATCAAATTAAGTGAGAAAGAGGGAGAGAGAATGGAGAGGGCTAGAGTTTGAAGGTGGGGTTAGAGATTTCAGGAGTAGGGCTGTGGCACGCCAAACCCGGGCCTGTACAGAGGCCTCCCTGTTGGAGACTGAGAGTTGGGGAGAGCCGGGCCCGCCGGGTAGTTGTACCCCGCAACCACGCTGTACTGGTACGCAGAGGGGTACGGGGCAGTGTTGGGCCCACCGTACTGACCGAATGCGGACACTGAGCCCGGCACGCCGGGGAACGAGGGATTGACAGGGTACGGGCAGGTGGCGACCGGAGGCCCGAAAGCGGGCCGGGCTGCGTAGCATGCCGCCGGAGCGAACGAGGAGCCGGGGCCGGGGTATGGAGGGAATGGACCCTGGGGATTGGACGGGCCCTGGCCTGGTGCAGCCACAGCAGGGCCGTTTTGGAAGCTAGTGTGGTTGTTGGGTTTGGAACACGCTGGCTGTTGCTGCTGCGGCGCCGCCGGGGGCTGCGGGTTCCACGGCGACGGCTGCGCGGCCGCCGGGTCCGGGCCGGTGCTCCCCTGGGACGCGGCGGCACCGGGGTCGCCCGCGGAGACCGACTGCCGTTTCTGGCGCAGGATCTCCTGCAGCTTCTCGATGCGCACCCGCCTTTTGTGTGCGAGGGAGCGGAGGGAGAGGAAGCGGTCCAGGAACGAGTCCAGGGACAGCTGGCCGTCCAGGAACTCATCCGCCAGAGACTGATGGAAAAAGAGAGATGGAATAGATAGAGGAACAGGTAAAGGAAGAGAAGGGATACACTCCGTGTAACAACAACATTGTGACGTTGACTTCCTTCCTCTGGTCACGGTGCCTCTTACCTCTGACTCGGTCTCTGTGCCGGCGCCCTCTGTCTGCAGTCTGGAGAACAGCCCCTCGGGAGACACCTGTCCTACCATGCCATCTAGGGAGGGTGCGAGATGAAAGACGAGCGGCAGAGACAGAAAAGAGGGGGAGAACAAACGAGACAGAAAGAAATCAAAGAAAGAGACAGAGGAAAAAGTTATGTGGGGTATGTGAAAAAAGAGAGAAGACAGACAGGGGGAGTAGAAAAACAAAAACAAATAAACACCTCTCTCTTCTTGAGCTTCTCAGACTAAGTAGACCCCCCCACACACACACACACACACACACACACACACGTTATCCTCTGTAATAAAGAGGAAAAAAGGATGAACAGATCTCAACACGTCAGCCAAGAACCTCAAATCAGTCGGAACAACACAGATTGAAAGAAATCCCTGCCAAACTTTCCAGCCCTCATCCCAGACGAGCTCCCGCCAAGACACCACCACGGTGAACAACAAGCAGGAACCGGTTTGGGGCGGAAACTACAATGCATTCCAGACGAATTTGTCACTTTCAGGAACACACCACTGATTGAAGCAGCAGCCATCATTAAAAAACTGAGTTGGTGATGTAACTGGGAAATAAATGCATGCACCACACACACCCGATAGTCAAAAAAGCCTAATTTAGGACTCAAGCCTGTATTCGACTAGTACAGACCTACATAGCCAGGCACTGAAGAGGCTAGATATGATTTATTCCTACTGGGTGGGACTGCATCCAGATTTGACCATGCATGCAGCATTAACATTTTGATTAAAACATCTACAACTCATTTGTAAACATTTAGAAACAAGTTGGTGCCAACCCTCAACGGTGGTATGCCACAAATACATCCAAATATTTATTTTCACTCTTCTAATTGGGTCGGTTAGCGGTACATATCACCAAAAAACCACCTTTGGTGTTTGTGGTGTACTGGCAATAGACCAATCTATGGGTTGTATCGAGACATTCCAGATAAGAATCCCCCTTCATATGTAAGGTGCATTTGGCTGTATATCACCCGGGCCAAATCAAAGTCCCTCTCACTTCCTAGGTCTGGTGGCTTTCTATCACGGTCACCCATTATTACCTATGCATAATATAAATGCCAGTATTAGTGTCGGGGGCAGTTAGTTCTTCAACAAGGTCTGGAAGGCCAAACAGATCTGTGAAAAGTAGTAGTCTGTAGTAATCTGTGAAAAGTAGTCTTCTCTCAATTCACTTTAGATTTTGATGCACTCTGTCTAGGTTAGATTTTGGAGTTTGTGGATGGTAAAGAAAATGTATAAACCTTGGCCTAGTCATTTACGCAGCCTTTAGTCATTCAGTCCATAACTAATGTATTGGCCTAACCCACGTGGGCCCACAGGCAGCCCTAATTCTGATTGTCTGAGCGATACAAGTAACCTTCCCTTGCCCAGGGGAGTCCTAGAACACACAGAGGCCTATTACAATTATAGTGGATGACTAGAAGTAAAGTTTGCTTTGCTATGCCCACCAACCTCACTTCGACACCCTTGGCATTTCTAATGCGGTACACCAAAATTCACAACAATCCATTGGGGACCACGGCCGTAGCCACAGCAACGTCCAGTTAAAACGATACGTCGAAAGAAATGGCGTTCTACACGTTGTGTGTAGTCAACTTGACTTGGCTCACACGAATGACCTCCAATGTGGGTCACATAAGAGGCTGTTAACAAACTGAGCGAGTAACTGGGAATTGCTCTAATTCGGAACATGGGAATATAGCCCATGTTGTACACCACCTGACTTCAGAACATCTCTTCACTAGATTCCCACTGTCATTTTCATGCAAAGGGCTTCATCGGCATAAGAACTCATTGTTTCAAAAACTTCCCCTCACCTCTCTTGGCACAGTGTTGTCTGTAGGTGTCTCTAACCGCCTCCAGTTGAGAGTACTTCTCTACTAAGTGCTCCCTCTGTCTCTCCAGACGAGGCTTCATGTCCAGGTTCTGCTCAGCCAGGCTACGGTTGGAGGCCAGGGCCATCTCCCTTTCCAGCTGGATGTTCTGGATCTGTACGCGAGGAAGAGAAGGGGGGGGGGGGTTACAAGTTTTGTTGCTTAGACAAAACAAGCATATTTGCTTAGATAATAACCGAGGAATTATAACAAGAGGCACATCTACACTAGTACACAGCTACAGTCAACGTTACGCCAAACATGGCTGCAACATTTAGAGTGACGGTGATAGACGGCCATAGGAGTTGGTTACAACACAAACAGAGCTGTTTGCACAGCAGACTGAATATGAAGACGTGACAGCTCACCTCATCAGATTCCAATGCCATTGACTCCAACCGCTCTGTGTTGTCCAGCAATTCCTGGAGCTCGGATTGGCTGAGGTCCTGAAGCTTGTCCATTGATTTGCCAGGACAGCTGTCAATCAAATTGGGGAAAGGTGAGCAGTCAATGTTAAATTTCCTTAAAAAAGACAACTCTGTCATTTGACATATTTGTAGATCTTACAGTTAAAGCTGCCCTTGGTTTAAATGTGTCAAAATAGTGCACTGCATTGTACATGACTAAGAAAATGTATGTCAATCCACAGACATTACGTTGTACATGAATGGGTCTCATTATTCTAAATGGTACATGGAGAAAATTGCACCACAGCAAGTTTTTCCAAGTCCTTTTTTTCCAAATGCAAGTTCTGAATGGAACTAGGAAACTCTGAATCTCCACCTAGTTGTGGAGCGCAGCTAGGGCTGCCTTGCAAGGAAGGTCACAAAGTTGAATAAAAACGTTAGTGCTGTTTTGTACAAATAACTGTCAACAAATGAACTAACTTTTAATTCCATCCAGGTGGAAACATTCTTCCTTACAACAGCATGTGTTAATATAGCATTGTAATTTAATGCCCTGCCTAATGCAAATCCATAGGCAGGGTCCAAAATTAACTTTCTGGCTTACCAGCCAAGAAAAATAGATTGTTTTTTACTATTGCAATTTGCTATTAGTAGTATTTAGCATGTCATCTTGGTCTCGTATGTGATTCTCAATCAATATTAGTGTAGTGTGTAGTCATAATGGTAGTAATATCAACTGTATGCAGAAATATTAATTCAACTTTAATCAACACTAAAGTATATCACATTAGTATTAATAAATTCAGTGGTAGGCCTATTCACCTTTAAGTGCAAGAAGGATTATTTATTAAGGATAAATATGAATAAATATGAATTCTTAGCTAAAAAGTATTAACAATACTACAGCGACGAACTAGCTAACCAAACAATTACACAAAGTTAACAAGGTGTTCTGTCTTTAAAGTTAAGTAAAGTGAACATAATAATTTAAAGTTAAAAAGAAGAAGGTATAATGTAAATCATTTGCTGGTTTCGCATGGTCTGCTGCCACCTACTGGTCAGGAGTAACGCTAATGTGAAAACACATTCGTTAGTTGAGCACAGATAGGCAAGACGGACAGTGGTGCATGTGTGTTGGTGCTGAATTTATTTATTACATGCTTCTGCCTTGGAGACTATTTGTCTGTAAGTAATATGTTTTAATAATTATCGAACACTTATTTTTTTTCAGTGAATGTAATATTATAAATGTTTTTACTGGTTTCGTAAAACATGCGCTCTGCTAGCTAACAGTTGTAGCAGTTGCTTGCTCTACACTTAGTACTGTGTGTTAGAATTGACATGTAGCTATCGTAATCGTTTTGCTGTGTTTTTCACGCAGTATAGTACAGTGCTGTTTTATACATAAATACAAATGTATATGATACTTAACTTGCAAATGTTAATGGTTGTGTATTGAAATTATGTTTCAGTTTTACAAGATAAAAGCCTTTAGTAAATTACAAGAAAAGTCAAGCCGTGTGTGTTTATTGGAGGACTTTTAAATGTTAGCTGGCTGTCAAGCTTTGCGCAAGAGAACACGCTGCAAGGGCAGTACAGTAAAAAGACAAGAGCACGGCGGGCTTAAGCAACATAAAACAATACTCATCAAACATGAGTTTACGCCCAGGAAGCAATTATATTAAGAACTGAATCACTGTGCAGCAAAATGCATCTAGTGGAGGACAACAAGCAGAGGATGTAGATCCAGCAGTCAAGATGCATGAGCCTCCTCAAATATTTGAGGCTATGTCACCTTCATCTAGAGCATCCACTAGGCCCTCTCAGCGATCGTCATCAACAGCCTCTTTAGACACGAAAGCCTACGTTAAGGCTAAAGCTGCCAAGATGAAGCAGCGAGCAGACTGTAACGCTAGTCTCCATCTTCTCCAGTGCCAAACAGCTCCTGCTGTAGCTGAAGCTACTGCCTATGAGGAAGCCATGGAAAGTAGGGAGCTAAACAAAGAACCCAATGTCCTAGGCAAGGCCTTTTGTCCAGTCCGACGTACTAGTGAGTACGTCCAACAGCAGTCAGAGTTGTTCTTTACGTAACTGCCTACAAAACACGTAGCAGTGGAGTCACATGGGACAAAAACAAATAAATTGGAAATACCGGATGCTAAACCTGACATTTACCATGGTATCCAGAGCAACACAGCCAGTCTTGGAAGGCAATACTAACCTGAGATATCTCATTCGGAGAGAAATGGTGAGTGGAGGTCTTATGCAATTTGATGACAAACCCGAAAATTATTGGTCATGGAAATCCTCTCTCCTAAGTGCTACTAAGGACTTGAATCTCTCAGCCAGGAAGGAACTGGACCTAATGACAAAGTGTCTTGGAGCTGATTCCTTCAAAACAGGTAAAGAGAATTTGTGCGCTGCATGTCCTTAATCCCGCAGCAGGGGTCGCAAATGGCTTGGCCACGTCTCAAAGATTGTTATGGGACACCAGAGGTTATCGAAGATGCACTGCTCAAAAAGATTAAGGACTTTCCAAGGCTGTCCAATAGAGATAATGTTAAACTGAGAGAGCTAGAAGACATTCTCTTTGAACTGGCGTGTGCTAAGGAAGACGGCGCTTTACCAGAGCTCTCATATTTGGATACAGCTCGGGGGGTAAAACAAATGGTGGAAAAGCTCCCTTATAACTTGCAAGAAAAATGGACAAGCGTTGGAAGTACAAGGAGGATTTAAGTGTCGTTTCCCCCTTTCACTGTCTTCTCCAAGTTAGTCCGACATCAGGCATAAAAAAAAAAATATCCGAGCTTCACTATATCCACCGCCAACAGTCATGTCATTTCCAGGACAGAAAAGTCTGTCAATATAGTAATAAGGCGGCTGTGGCTGCGCACAAAACAGACATCCCTGCAGAACCGTCAAGCATCCAAACCAGTCCTACTCCAAGGAAATTGGATGAACCAGAACATCACTGTCCAATACATAAAAAGCCCCATCCACCTAAAAAATGTAAGCTCTTTAGAGACAAATCCCTAGAAGAGCGCAAAGCATATCTGAGAGAATCGCATCTGCTATAGATGTTGTGGGTCAACAGGCCACACAACAGGCCGCACAACGTGCCTTAAGCACAGCGGCTAGACCTAGGCTGGGTCATTGTGGCAGAAGTGTGTTTGGGGACAGTTCACAAACCTTCAGAGGTCAATGTCTACAAGGCAAACATACTGCACAACGGTCGGACATCTTTTCTCAGACCATGTCCAAACAGTATTCATGTGAAGGACAACTACATTGACATGACACAGCATTACAGTCCAACTTTTGCTGCATGTGAGGAGAACGCATGTCTCACCGTGAACGCAAACAAGCTAGGGTGTTCTGTGTTTTACAGGTTTAAGGATGACGACAAACCGGCGCTATCCATAGAAGACAAAGCTTTCCTGGCCATCTGGATGGAAAGGTGTGCCAAAATAATGGGAACAGCTGGGTGTCACCTTTACCATTCCGCTCTCCTAGACTGTGTCTTCCAAGCAACAGGGAGCAAGCTTTGAAACGTCTCTATTCATTACGGAGAACTCTGGAGAAAATGCCAAGAATGAAAGATCACTATATCAAGTTCATGCAGAGTATGTTAGACAACGATCAAGCTGAGCCTGCTCCACCTTTAGTCAAAGGTAAACACTGGTACCTGCCAACATTCGGTGTGTACCATCCACAAAAGCCGGACTAGATACGAGTAGTTTTTGATTCAAGTGCTGAATATGATGGAACATCTCTCAATAATGTGCTCCTCAGTAGAACAGACTTGAACAATACCCTGCTAGGAGTTCTTCTGCGGTTCCGGAAAGAACCCATGGCCTTGACCGCAGATGTGCAGCAAATGTTTTATTGCTTTGTCGTCCGAGAAGACCACAGAGATTATCTTCGGTACTTATGGTATGAGGACAATGACATCAGCAAGAACGTGGCCGAGTACAGGATGAAGGTCCATGTATTTGGAAACAGTCCTTCACCTGCTGTGGCTATTTACTGCATAAGCAGCTCAGAAAGGCGAACAAGAATACGGTTTTGATGCAAGACACAGAGAGACAGTTTTATGTTGACAATGGCTTGCCTCAGTTGCCACACCTGAAGAGGCAATAGATCTCCTCACACGAACCAGAGAGATGTTAGCAGAATCCAACCTGTGATTGCACAAGGTGGCATCAAACAGTAGCCAGGTAATGGAAGCCTTTCCAGCAGAGGATCGTGCCAAAGATCTGAAGGATCTGGATCTTAGAGTAGATCCTCTCCCTCATTAGAGGAGCCTTGGACTTTCCTGGAACTTAGAAACAGACAGCTTTACATACCTGGTGTCTTGTGAAGAGAAGCCTTTCACAAGAAGAGGTGTGTTGTCAACAGTCTGTACGACCCTTTGGGTTTTGTAGCTCCCATAACTAAGGGAAAACACTAGTTTGAGAACCATCATCTGAACGGAGTGAGTGGGATGCTCCTCTCCTTCCAAAAAGGGAAACAGAATGGAACTTATGGAAGGACTTTTTGAAGGCTCTAGAAGACTTGCACATGCAGAGGTGCAACACTCCAGTCTCGCTGTCGTCAACACGAAAAAAAGAACTGTGCATCTTTTCAGATGCTTCCACATTATCTATAGGAGCTGTGGCCTACCTGAGAGCCGCAGACACTGAGGGACAATACCATGTTGGATTTGGCCCCTCGCCCTGCCCACACCATTCCACATCTTGAGCTCTGTGCAGCTGTGTTGGCTGTTGAACTATACCAGTTGGTCAGAGAAGAGATTGACTGAGGTGGACACCGTGAAGTTCTTTACCAACAATAAGATCGTACTTGGTTATATCCACAACTCCGTCAGAAGGTTTTATATGTATGGTTCCAAACGGGTAACTCGGACAAGAAGATCCACACACCCTGACCAGTGGTACTACGTACCAACAGACATGAACCCTGCAGATCATGCAAGCAGGTCAACATCAGCAGCCCAACTCCAACACAGCAACTGGTTCTTAGGACCAGTTTTCCTGTATCGTGACGCATCATTGGAGACACTAGAATCCAATCTCTTCCTCCTCATTGAGCCTGAAGCTGATGACGAGATTCGTCCTGAGGTTATGACTCTGGCTACCCAGTCGGAGTCACAGTTGGGCTCACAACACTGTGAACAATGCTCAAGCTGGAGAACACTTTATCGAACCATAGCCAGACTCATTCATGTTGCTGCATCCTTCAAAGGACAGTCAGAAAATGCAGAAAGCCAAGGATAGAATTGTTTCAAAGAAACGTCCAACATAAGTGAGCTTTCACAAGCCAAGGCTGTGATCATTCGTTCCGTCCAGCACAAGGCCTTTAACGAGGAATTGAAATGTCTCAAAGACAGACAGACGTGCCCCGAGCAAAGCACACTCAAGGAGCTCAATCCAGTTGTGGATAAAGATGGTCACCTTCGTGCCGGGGGTCGTCTTGCTTTGGCTGACCTGTTGAAAGAGGAAAAGCACCCCCTGATAATTCCTCACACCTACCACATTGCCACATTACTTGTGAGACACTTTCATGAACAAGTTGCTCACCAGGGACGACACATTACGGAAGGAGCTATCCGTGCAGCTGGATACTGGATAATTGGAAATGAGCGCCTGGTATCTTCCGTCATTCACAAGTGTGTTACCTGTCGCAAACTAAGAGGGAGGTTGGAGGATCAAACGATGGCAGATCTGCCTGCTGACCAGCTCACACCTGAACGTCCGTTTACCAGTGTGGGCCTGGATGTATTTGTGCCATGGTCAATAATGACACATTGCACAAGAGGAGGAGGTACAAACAGTAAGCGCTGGGCCGTGCTCTTTACATGCATGTCCACCAGAGCGGTGCATATTGAACTGATTAAAACCATGTCAACTGACAGTTTTATCAATGCTCTAAGGGGGTTCTTCTCCATCCGTGGTCCAGCAAGACTCCTGCGTTCCGAAAGAGGAACTAACTTTGTGGGAGCTTGTAAGGAGCTGGATATAATCGCAGACAATTCAACAGTCAAGAAGTACCTCCAGGAGAAATGATGCTCTTGGGTATTTAATCCCCCTCATGCTTCCCATATGGGGGTGCTCCTGGAAAAGGCCCATTGGAGTTGCTAGGCGCATTCTGGATGCAATGCTGCTTCAGACTGGATCTACACATCTCACTCATGAAGTCCTGAGCACCTTCATGGCAAAAGTGATGGCAATCATGAATGCAAGACCCCTTGTGTCCGTATCCACTGATCCAGATATGCCTGCAGTACTCACCCCAGCGATGCTCCTTACGCAGAAGATGAGTGCTATTTTAGCCCATTCTGGAGACTTTGGAGTGGCTCAGTTGTACGGAAAGAAGTGGAAGTATGTGCAATGTCTTGCTAACACCTTTTGGAAGAGATGGAAAGGAGAATATCTGTCTACTCTAAAGAGCCGCAGGAAGTGGACAAAAGACAGGCCGAATGTCAAAGAAGGAAATGCTGTCTTACTGAAAGACAGCCATGCCCACAGAAATGAATGGCCAATGGGACTGGTTGTTAAGGATTTGCCAAGCAGCAACAAGAGGGTCCGCGGAGGTGTGGACTGTGAAGGACCAGACATCCAAGGGTTTCTAAGTCTGGTCTCAGAGACTGTAATTTCAGAATCATTTGCTGGTTTCGCATGGTCTGCTCCCACCTACTGGTCAGGAGTAACGCTATTGTGAAACACATTTGTTAGTTAAGCACAGATAGGCAAGACTGACAGTGCTGAATTTGTGTTGGTGCTGAATGTATTTATTATATGCTTCTGCCTTGGAGACTAATTTATATGATACTTAACTTCTGTCTGCAAATGTTTATGGTTGTGTATTGAAATACTCAGTTTTACAAGATAAAAGACTTCAGTAAATTACAAGAAAAGTCAAGCCTTGTGTGTTTTTTGTAAGACTTTTAAATGTTAGCTGGCTGTCTAGCTTTGCACAAGAGAACACGCTGCCAGGGCAGTACACAAGGTTTATAACGTGATCTGTGAAGGGTACTAGGTAATATTTTATATTATAAAACACAACATCTTAAATTTTACTTATTCACACACCCATTCGAAATTCAAATAGGGTCTTGCTTTCTTGGCTACGGCGTGTGCGGTTCAAAAAAGTAGTGTCATTTTCATAGCAGCAGGGAAAGCCTGTACTGATGGGGTAGTTTGGAGAAGCAGGAACTGTGCCCTGAGGTCTGACGTGCAATCACGGTGATATTGTGAGCACTCGTGAAGTAGGATGTTCTCCAGTTTCATGGTTGTAGTGCCAACAACAAAAGAATTGCCTCTGCGCATTTCCTTTGTGTTGACATGACAAAAATTGCAAAACATAACCCCCTCCTTCACTCCAGCCATGGCATGTAGTCTCCAAAGACAAAATGCACCCGCATATAACACCTTGTGTGTTCATCTTTTCATCTACAGTTCTTGCACTACGGAGACATGACGGTTATAAAAATGTGTGTCTCGTTTTCGATTGCGTTGCTATTGTTTTGTGGAAGGTTTCGGAAATATTTACATTTTTGTGTACAAAAAAAAACATGGCCAAAGGGTAGTTAGCCTCACCGAATATCGGATGCCTAGCAACCGACGTAAACAAACTTTCCAAAATGAGACCATGCAAATGGCTGCCGGATCTGAAGTTTGCTGTTTATAGAGAGTGACAATGAAATGGCACTGACTTCGACCATGGGACTTACTTTGTCAAAGGTAAGTGTAACACAGGTCACATAATGAAGAAAATGTCCTGTGAAATCTAAAAGGGTAGTTACTTTAGTTTCAGCCAATCAGGATTCCACAAATTATTTCCCGCTAATGAATTACAGATCAGTCAGTTGTAGTTCCTAGCAGCATTTTTGTAATCAATCTATTCATTGTGTGTGTGTGGGACATGATCACCCCATCTGTGTGGTAGGACAGTTGTGAGTATGTGTTGTAATCAGAAAGTTGCACTAGCATATTTCTTTTAAAATGCTTAACGGCAAGAAAATAAAAGGGGTGCACCCAGGTGATTGTTAAACAAATTGTAATAGCTTATAGCTAAAATTCATTTATTTAACATATATTTTTTCTACTTAATTTAATTACACCTCCTGTTTCCTGTGTTGTAGAACCTCCTCACTGCTCCCTCCGAGCCTTGTGTTCCATGGTGCGGTTAGTGTGCTAGACTAAGCATGTAGTTGTATATGTAGTTATATAGTTGAAGCTGTAGTTATTTTGCTACTTTTTTGCCAGCTATTCAGTCGTATTTAGCTAGCTAGATAATTGTACAAGTAATATCTTTGTTTTTATACTTGGTAGATGACCAGGTAAATACTGGGATAATCTGTGTTAATTGACAGACAGTACACAGCTGGACACCGGACACAGCTGCTGCAACAGCGACACCACTTTACAATTTCCTCTGAATGGTACCTTTTCTAGTTAGTTTGTGTAACAATAAAAAAAATGGACCCAATTTGCTTTTGGACCTTTTCTAATGTCCATTCGTAAAAAAAACATTAGTTTAAAAAAAACATTACAAAGCCACTTGAAAACAAATTTTCTTGAGAACAACACCTAAAAGTACTTTCTTCACTTTTTTTCTACGCGCTGGTCATGAGTGTTGGTCATGAGTGTGTGTGAATATGTTTAATTGCAGGAAATAAACTTTACAACAAAGGGGAACGTTTTTCGGGGATAAGCCCCTGCAATGGGTTGAGCCAATGACATTCACATTCGGACTTCTCTCCAATCCATCTTCAAAAGTTGGTAGCACCCCCAAGAACAAGCAGGCAAGCTATCATCACAAGACAATGTATTTACATAAGTCAGCTAAACAAAATACTTACGTTATGCAGCTAGCAAATCAAGAAATTCGTTGTATAAGGGCACACAACATTGACGGGCATCAACGAAGTATGTTGTAGACGAATGACGTAAATCGGTCACGGGAGCCCTGACCCCGATTTAGCTAGAAGATTCAGAAATAAGCAATTCCGATGGTGTTGGGGAAAAATAACCAGTAAAAGGCTAATGCGACGTAATTTAACAAGTTAATTAGCCGTCCTGGGTTTCCGGATTTCTGTGTATAGATGACAACATTAGGTTGCGGCAATCACATTCTATAAAAAGCACACTTGCTAACGTCAACTTTGAGGAAAGCCCACAGCTAGCGACCCAACAATCCCTATAAAACGATGTCAGTTAGGCGTGGTACTCAGCGTCAAATACAACTGCAGTCCAAAAATGATTTCTTCAATATCCACAAGACGACAAGTATATAAATGTATCAAATAATACCTGTTTTTATTAGCAATATTGGGAAGTTTCACTTCACACTGACAGAAACCGCCGCCATTTTCAGAACTGACCATTTTCCACTTCCGTGGGGTGCTTGTATGCAGTTTCAATGTAATAATGACCGTTTAAAAAAAATAATTAATACATATTGTAATAATCATTTCATAATTGTTTCTTTTACCCTATATAAATGTACATATTCTGAATTTAAAAGTGAATCAATATACTGCACCAATTGTTTTAGGGGATAATTTACCCAGTTCCTTGTGCAATAGTTTTGTCCAGGAATCAGCTGATTTGAAGGGAAACCCCAGCGTGACAAGAATATTCCGGGAAGTAGAATGCCAGGTGGGAGGTAAACCAATAACTCCAGTATTTTTTTTTAAAAGTGGACCATAATGGCTGTGTTCGAGTGGATAAATATGACTATAAGGGAGTGCTGATGAACTGATCTACAAATCATATGCATTTTTTTTTTCTGGAACAGAGTTCAAGTCAATGGCAAACGTGTCATCATGAATACATTCTAATAATAAAGAAAATTGGCAGCACTATGAATACAATATTAATAATTAACATCAAGTTACATAGTCAACAACAGTATGGCAAAAACGCATAAGTTGTTGCTAATGTTTATAGGTTATTATAACAACACCATTTTCTATCTAATCACATTTCTAAAAACAAGCAAACCACAGAGTTTATGCAAAAATGTTTAATAGGTTTCTATGAAAAATATAAACTAATCCTATGAAGCTTGAAAGGCACAAACAAACCTTAAAAACAATAAACAAGCATAAAATGTTAAACAATTTAATGGAAGCATGGGAAAAGCATTGGGAATGTTTCAACTATTATCAATTGGTTTGATTAATTGACCTTTCGGCAGAGCCCTACTCTGAGGCCTTTCAATGCTGAAAATGAGAGGAGAGTGTGAAGAATAAGGGCTCCCAGGTCATAAACAATAAGCAGGGCGGTGATACTCCTGAAGAACCCCTAGAGGACAGACAAAAACACAATAAAGGATCAACTAAGACCACACATATTTACCCAACTAAATTACATTATCCCAATGTCAGAGAAGACAACAGCCAGTGTGGGACATACAGTTCAAGATATTTGTGAGTGTCAAGGGTGATTTGGGTAATATAGTATGACAGTGGTTCTCAAAACACTCCTGGGGACAGCTGTTCCAGTTATTAGCTATATTCCAGAGTTAGCCACCCTGAGATGACTTCAAGTAATCAGCAAGGCCCTTACTGCTTGAATCATGTCAGCTTGTTCAGGGCTACAATTAAATTGTGAGATGTCTTCAGAACCCCAGGAGAGGTTAGAGAACCCCTACTATACGACACACACAAACACACATGTTTGTATTACTATCATTGTTGGGGACCAAAACATGTATTACTAATCAAAATTATTTCCCCCCCAAACCTAACCTGTAAACTGAGATTTGCCAGACAACACACAGCCACAAATTCCCACATCCCTTCATACTAATTTCTTACCTCCAAGTACTCTCCTGGACATTGTCCATGCTCGCTGTACAAGGGGCAGACTTTGTCAGGGGCCTGACCTGAATTCAGAGAGACACTATATATACAAAGAGCCAATAGCCCTGCCAGCAGGCTTGCCATGTTGGTGTAGGCACAACCCGTCAGCTGAAGAAGACCAGGACATAAAACACAAAGTGAGGGACACAGAAGGTAGAATGTTACCTTAAAATAGAACTGCTGGTCTCAATACTGTAATTATATTTTTAACTATATTAACCCAGCACAAAGGCTGGAACAAATAGACCTAGGCAGACTTTTAAATAATAAAATAGATTTTAATGTCTACAGGGGGGAAAGTATTTTCAATGCTTGCTGGGAGGACCCCAGTTTAGAGCAAGTTATATTCCAATGTACATTTGATTGATGTAATACAGTATTTTACCAGTTGTCTGCTGGGGGACTTCTCACAGGCAACAGTGACCGATCCTGCCGTCACAAACTTGAAAATAAAATATAAGCAATGATGTTCCACTGCTTTAGATGCGAAAAAACAACATAGCTAATGCATTAAATAGTAAAATAGACCTCTGGATTCTTAAAAAAAAGGAATCTCACCAGGATCCCCATGAATAATGGAAGTAGAATTTGAACATCGGATCTGACGATGTCCATGTAGTATAGAGGGACCGCCAACAACACCTGGAACACTCCTAGGAGAATCGCCACCACCTGGTGGAAAAACGAATAAACACCATCTAAAATGACTAAAGGACTTGAAAAGTACGATCTGGACAAACCGTCTTTATAGTTCTTGCTTTCGTCTAGTACTCTCAAATTTATGACGTCGGATGATCAATGGTGTTATTTAAAGAGAATAACGTTTCTGATTGGTGTCTGTTGACAGACAGATAATATTAATTCCACGGACAATTGAGTGAATGGTACAACTGCCAATACAGTGCACTGGTCCATGTATTGGCTAATGTACTGAAAGTATATACATGTGTATTGCAGTGATTAATTTCCATAAACAATTAATAACTCTTACCCCTGTAGCCTCGGGGTCAAATTTATAAAAGAGGCGATAAAGTTTCGGAACGCTTGTTCCTGTCTCAGCAGACGACATCACCCTGAAGGAAAGAGTTTAGTCCAAGAGAGGGGATAGAAATCAGAGAAGAAAGAATAGAAAGGAAGACATCCATATCAGATTAGACATACATTGAAAAAACTGCAAAACGTTATCGCGGGCGACGAAACGTTGAAAAAACAATAGGGAATTTGAGCCAATTTCTGGTAAAAGCCGGTGATTGCCGGGTACTTTTAATTTTGGGCAAACAGCGTCCCGCTTGGGACGTCTGAGAAAGGCTGCTTATTGGAACCGCCTTATTAACACATACATTTTGATTAACGTAGTATAATATGGGATTTGTCTTTTCCTGCACTTTTATCACAATTCAAGCGCTGATAAACGTTGAATGATGGCTCAGAGTAGGCTACTACGCTTACCGAAATAATTTCGGAACACCTTCATCATTGGCAAATTTGTTGTCGGTCGGTTGGGTTAAATATTTTACTGAGTCGAATAAAGAATCAGGTCAAACTAGTTAAAGTAATTAGGCCTCAATTAATGGATTTCACATGACTGGGAATACAAATGCGCGTCTGTTAATCACATACGGCGTATATTCTGTGCATCCCAAACATGGCAGCTGACATGTCTGGTGGAAGAAGTGGGACAGCTTCTAGGAGTTGTGTACAAATCGTTGCGACATGAGGCTGTTGGATTTTATTTCAGCTCATGTGAAATGGAACAAATACTTTACATATTGTGTTTAAATATTGTTTTAGTTTGCATTGAAAGAAAGGAGAGCAATGAATTTGATGTATCAAAAAGTGGACTGAAAGACTGAAACGCAGCGTTCGAGTTCTTCCGGAAAGCGCAGGAGTAGGAAAGATGCGTGGGGGTGGGGAGAGGGAGTATGAAAAAAGATAGAGAATGTTAATGAGAATGAAAACCACATGTCAGAGCCCCTATTGGGCATAGTGGAATGTTACTTGTGGATGAAAAACAGATGCGCACAAAACACGTGAGGAACTGAGGAGGGGGGGGGGTATTACAATGAAAACAAGATTTGGGCGCATGGGAAAATTCCAGTGCCAAACCAGCAACACCAAAAACATTATCCCAGATCTTAGGCTATGATGCTTGTCAAACATAGTCGTCACTGCCTGCGCTCTGTCATTTTCTAAGGGGGTGAAGTTTGCTTGTTTAAGCCTAGCTAAATAAAGAGGGAAAAGGGGGGAGAGCAAGCAGAAAGAGCAATGAACTACGGTACATTAACAACCAACAAGTCTCAACTTTATTGACGCAACCCGACAACGGAGGGGGGGGGGGGGGGGGGGGGTTGGCACAGTGCCCAAAAGATAGCTATTTTGTTTAATGTGACCACAATTTGTTAAACAATTCTTTTAACGGTACTTTAATTTATATACAAACGTTGCTTAAGCCTATTATGTTGCTCTATTCCAAATTATTGTTTGGCTAAATCTTTATTGTTCATCATCCTACCATTTTCTCATCCTACCATGTAGCCTACAAAAGTTCCAATATTCAAAACCAGGACTTACCTTAACGAAAAGTTATTTTTGTTGCCTTGATAAGTCAGTATTTAATGCAAGATGACTAGGTCTATCAAACGTTAGCTAAGATTATTTATTCCAACATCGTCCACAAAACTGAGGGTCCGCTTGAAGGACTGGGCTGGAGTTTTCGCTGCAGTGAAAATAGGCTGTTGTAGGATACTCATATTTCGTTCATGCCAAGAACAGGCGGGGGCACAGAGGGTAAACGGAACGGGTTCGGACAACGTTGTGAAATATACTTGTCTAATTCGTGGAATCAGTGTTATACATTTTAACAAAAGTGATTTTGTGAAAGCTTAAGGTAAGATTAATCGTCAATCATAATAGGCGTTTAGGCTTTTGTATTAGCTCGATGGTCCTAAAGAAAAACATCGCAAGGGCTTTGTTATTAATGATAACTAACATAAAAATATTATTTTTGGTTACTTTGTTACTATCCCATGAAAAGTAAGAAATTATACTTTCTTATTATACAATGGAATCTTCATTTATTTAATTTTGTTTATAATCATGATGTGAATATTATTTTAATTACAAATACTTGAAATGTTATTCCCATTAGGTTAGTCCCATTGGGTGCAGTATTCATCAGGGTTCCAATATGGCTGTGTCTGTCTCGACGGACCTGTCTGTGAATGTGACGACCGACGTCAACGCGGATAAACTGGCAGACAAACGTCGGGCTTTAAGCGAGAGCATCAGGAAGGGCGAGACGAAGGCTTATGGGGTAATGTTGAATACTTAAATCACTTTTTTTAAAGAGGGAGAGATGCTCCAAAATACTTGTGGTTGTACATTGTCCTTTAGCGAACGTGCTCGATGTGACATAAATTAGTTCTCAATGTATCTTTATAAAGTCAGTCAAAGCCTTTTTTACATTAGCAGTCCCCACAGATTCTTCGCAGTAAACCAGCATGCACTTGCATGCTTATGTCCATCCGTCTCCAAGCCTTCATCTGGCGGCAGGCAGCCTAGCTGTTAATTAGACCTATGGGCCCCTGACAGGTCATCAGTTCAAATCTAGGTCTGACAAAGGTGAAAAATCCCCTTATCTGTCCAACATTTCTCCATCAATTAACATGTGTGCGTAGTCAAAAGTCAATTAGTGGAATTTATTTTCTTCTTAAGTTGTTTAAGACAATCAATTGTGTTGAGACAAGGTAGGATTGGTATACAGAATACCATCATTATGTATGTAGTATAGTTGTCCATATGATGGCCAGAACAGCTCAAATAAGCAAAGGAAAGACATGAAGGTCAGTCAATTCTGACAATTTAAAGAACTTTGAAAGTTTTAAGTGCTGTCGCAAAAAAACTTCAAGTGCTATGAAGAAACTCAACCCAAAGTTACCTCTGCTGCAGAGGACATGTTTATTAGAGTTACCAGCCTCAGAAATGTCAATTTACTGCAATTCAGATTGCAGCTCAAATGAATGCTTTACAGATTTTTAGGAAAGGAGAAATTGCGCTACAAACCTTTCAGAGAAGGATGTGTAAATCAGATCTTTATGGTTGAATTTCTGCTAAGAAACAACTACTGACATACCAAAAATAAAAAGAGACTTGCCTGGGCCAAGAAACATCATCATGCATCAGGTGGCCTTGGCTTTCACCATCACCCGACCTCAAGCCAATTGAGATTATCTGGAGTAAGTTCGAGCGCAGAGTAAAAGAAAAGTGCTCAGCATACTTAGGAACTCCTTCAAGACTGTTGGAAAGCAATACAGGTGTCAAAATCTGGAAGCTGATTGAGAAAATGTCAAGGGTGTACAAAGCTGTCATTACAGCAAAGGATTGCTACTTTGAATAATCTAAAATATAAATGTATTTCAATATTTCCATACTTTTTTGGTTTCTACATGATTCCATATATATATATATATATATATATATATATATAATTCAGTAATTGTAATGTCTCACTATTATTCTACAATGTGAAAAATAATGAAAATAGACAAATATCCTTGAATGATCACTGAACGTTCACTGTTACTGATTGTCAACTATAAGACCTACCAAATTTTGATTGTCTTTAGTGTGTACATTCAATTTGTGTGTGTGTATACAAGGTCTCTCAGGTAACGCTGGGGTTGCTGGTGATGTCTTTCTCGCTCCCTCTTCTTTTCACTGAGTTCACTGAGGTTGTGTCCTGCGGAGTGCCTTGGTGGAGCAGCTTAACGGTAACCTTATGACCTGACATCAACTACACTCACTGCACTGAATGATGACAGAATCACACAAAATGTGTTTTTTCTGTCAATACCAGTTAATGTGGTTACCAGGATATTTACTGTCATGCACTAATTCACCATAGGAAATTCCTTGAATGGGTAAACCTACTTGATTCTGATTCTTTCAAATGCTTTCCATCACCTAGAATTATTAGTTTATCAGATAACTGTATCTGATTCACACATTATTCTTATAGTTTACTCGTAGTAGGCATATGCTCTCATTGGTTGATTGGACGTGGTTGTTTATGTTTGTGTAGTTCATAGTGGCAGGAATTACTGCCATAGTCCTGGAGAAGCACACCAGTATGAAATGGGTGAGTTTAATTGATGCCACCACACCCAATGCTCACACATAAGCAAAAGCAAGTACAGTAAATGTTGATGTCTAAGTTTTGGCATCTCCATCTCCAGCTGAGTGTGTGCATGGTGGTAACACTGGTGGCTGCCTTGGTATCCTTCTTGGCCTTCATCTTTTACACGATTGACCTCCACAACAACCCAGAGACATCCTGCAACTCGCACGGGGATTTCACAGTCTATGAAGAATCGAGATGTGAACAGCACTTCACTACTGTCAGTACCCCTTTAATAATAATAACTGTAAAACTCCAAAATTAGGGGAAAACCTAAATCACACATCCGGTCTCCATTAACTAAATATATTAAAGATCAAAATCTTTACTGGGCCTTGTGTAATTCATTGATGACAAAATGACGTAACAACAGGCAAAGGAAACCAAAATCACTAACCGACTGAGGGTTGCATTCAAACACCGAATATCTAAATAAACAGTTGAAATCACAGGCTGTGCCAACTTGCGTGAATTTCATCACGACAACTCATAATGGGACTCAGTAGTGTGTATGGCACCCACGTGCCAAACCGGTCATGCTGGATGACGTTCACCACAGTGTCTCCGGACTCTTTCACGTCTGTCACATGTGCTCAGTGTGAACCTGCTCTCTTCTGTGAGCAGAACGGTGCCAGTGGCGGCCTGCCATTTCTGGTGTTCTCTGGCGAATGCCAATCAAGCTGCACGGTGCCTCAAGAGGAGGTCAGGCCCTCAGGCAACCCTTACGGCCCTGCCTAGCTCCTAGTGTCTACTTTTGAGACTCTACTGGGAGACTGCAAACTTTCTTACGACGGCACGTATGGATGTGCAATCCTGGAGGAGCTGGACTACTTGTGCAACCTGAATGAACTTCGCAGAACTCATCACTCAGTTATTTACCAAAAAACAACAAACAAATAATTACTAGCATGGACTAATCGCTGCATTTTTGGCTTGTCAAAACAGGCTTGATTTTCCGAATAACTCCACTCTTCCTGGTCTCTTTCTCAGATGTTGAGCTATGGAGTAAAGTCCTCCCTCCTTTTCTTCACCATGATCCAGGTCGTGATCTCGTCAACTCTCTCATACATTCTGTTCAAGAAGAGGAGGGGTTATGGACAATATACAGTAAGCCACACATTAAAACATACAGCATTTAAGGGCGGTTCAGTATTTTACACTTAAGAATTGCAGTTACGAGATTATATGTACGTAGAATCTGAAGTACAGTTGCATGTAATAGTGGCTCACAGCTTTTTTGAAGATAACAGACCATCTAACATCAAGTAGGAAAGTATTGAAACTGTAGCGGTAGGATCTTTTAAAAACCTGGGGTTTATTGCTTAATAGCCTAGGCCCATTTTTAGGGTATAGATGTTTTCATTCATTTACTAGGATTTATTTTATTTAAATGGCATTACATTTGTATCTTTGGCTATGGTGAATAATATGTCTCCTTGCAATCTGAACAAATTGTAAGAGGGAAAAAAAACCCACCCATTTTGGGGGAGATAATTTCAGTGAAAAGAATATATTTGCCAGATGAATACTAAATACACAAGCATACCTCAGGGCAGCCAATATAGAAATAATTCTTACACAAATGTGTTTTCTTCTCTGTCCATGCTTGACTTTCTCTCTTCTTGTGACATTCTCTCTTCCAGTCTCTGGATCAAAATGTTTCTTCAACTTTCAATGATCAATTCACCTGACTTTAACTGGGCAAATACATCTACCCACAGACTCCAACTAGCCAATCTCAGCTACAGACGGTTGTCCTAATGTCCCCAGAATTCCCAAATATACTGCACACTTGTATTTGAATGTGTAACATAAATGAAATAGATGTTACAATGAAATAGATGTAAGAAGTTGGTTATGTGTCAAAATATGCACAGTGTTTTAATACAGTGCGGTATTCATTGTCACTTTAATTTCAACTAAAATCCACTTATAGTGTATGTTTTATGTATTTGTTACCTAAAATAAATCAATAATCAAAAGTATGGTGTCAAATTGCTTTCTTACCATTACCTTTGTGTGTTTAGAGGTTTCTTCTGGCTATTTTCTGCAGTGTGATGTACAAAAAGCCAAGAATGATAGATTTCAACAACATGAAGGTCACTCTCATGTACAATGAACTCCCAAACATTTTGATTGTGACTAAATGTTTGCCTCAAAAAGAGTATCTGACCAAATACTTTTGCCACGCTAAAATGGGCGGGCTATATACCAAACATGCTGTCATTTCAAAATCTAGTCTATTCAATATGTACGAAACACACTGAGATCAAAGCTAAAAGTGTGCACTCCAAGCCCATAGTGATGATTTCAAATGAAGTGCTGGAATACAGAGGCAAAACCTCTTTAGCATGACCCAAACACTTTTGGAGCTTACTATATTTTTTCAGATGATAAGACTGAGACTCCAGTGAATGGAACTGAAGAAAAAAACTTGGAAATGTTGGGCCCCAAGTAGAATATAGTTTCTTCTGTCCTTTGAACCACATTCTACTTTGTATTTTATTCAAGGCAAATGGCCAAAGATTTTTTTCTCTCCTACTGAAATCCCTCAGACAAAGACTCATACACTATGTGACCGGGCCATCCAGCTGCTTGACCATTTAAACTCCATGATGTTCTCAGTTTCCTCAAAGGAACTCTAATCCCTTAGCACTATTTGAAACTAGGTCATTTTAGGGTCAAACTTAATGCACAATTTAAAGGAACAGGATGGCATTTTGAACACAGCTGAAGTTACAGAGTAGTTCAGCAGCTCAGCATGCATCACATTGTTTATCTGATAGAATCCAGACTTCAGATGACTCCAAAAACCGAACTGTTTTGTTCTTCTCTAGCCCCCAACTCCATTTTCAAACTCTGCCGTCTCACCCTCAAAGACACCCACACACAACCCCCTTTGTGCTCTACATTCAGCCCACTAACATTGCTGAAGCACACATTAAAATCTATTTTGCAACAAATAAGCGATTGGTTTCTCTATCACTATCTATACTCTGTCTGAAACCTCTATTCTGTGTCAGAAGCGAAGATATATTACTGTGTAACTTGTGCCCTACATAACTTTCCTTTTGCCCAAAAATGTCTCAGTGCTCAGAAAATGACTCCTGCTCCCCCATGGTTGTCAATGTACCATTGTTTTTACTCACTTACTACTTTGTCTTGCTTAACTGCCTAAGTTAATCACTGTTGTGATCATTGTGACTTGGATGAATTTAATTTCCAGGTTTAGGTAAATAAAGTAAAAACCAAAGAGGCTTCAATTTGAAAAGTCTATCTTATCATCCAATGGAAATATTGAGTAGTTATCATCTCAATATCTCAGTGACTCCTAAAGGCAATTGGAGGACATAAAGATGGCTGCAATTCTTCTAGATTAGGGCTGTCCATTCCCAATAGACAAGGAGTGTCAATTATTTTGCTCCATTCTCAGCCAGCTGGACATCGTCACAGTGTGTTTAAGCTAAAATATTACAGTAGGATACTTTCAAGCCTTCTCCAGCTCCATTACTTTTATAGTCTTTATGTTGTGTAGAGGATTACACTGTATGACCCTACATCTTCCAGATCCCTGTCCTTCTAATGCGTACACGTAATTCCCTTGGAAATTCTGAACTGTAATCAATTGAAAAATCACAAATATATCAGCATCCAAAAACTCACTTCACTTTGAGGTATGCACATGGTAAGATCTAGGCATGAAAAGGAAAATAGGAAAGATATTATTGGGGTCCGTACAAAACGTACGCTTTTCTGGGTTCGCGGGAATAAGTCCACTTAATTCCAATTTTACTCAAGCCACTTTCAGAAACCGAATATCTTTGTTTAGACTACTTTTAATGTAATTACATGGTGGTTCATACAGAGAGGACAGCTCCAAGATGAAAGAA